>JANHFT010002140.1:146903-160092 GCA_032467955.1 Pseudoxenodon macrops
TAGAATGCAGTTCCTAGCCTATAACCACTACACCAATCTGATTCCATATTACACAGAACAAGCACCAGCATTATAAATTAAATACCAATTTATAACAACAAATGAATTCATCATTATTTTTAAAAAATGATTAGTTTTTATTTAAAAAGACAACTAGGTTAACTTTTAAACTATGTCATAAATAAGAATAATTCAACGTAACACAATATTTTTGTGTCACTATTTTTCTGCTTAATATTATATATATATATTATATAAATATATATTAAAAATATAAGAAGGCTTACCTCTTTGCTTCCTTCCAGGTCAGATTCACTGCTAAATTCTTCTGTGTTTATATTTTCAAAATCTGACTCTCCAACTGCAATTGGTACAGTTACAGTAAGGCCTGGATTGTTTATAAATGACATGTAATCGTTTTCATCAATAATATATTTTTCCACACTGCTGCCTGTTCCTAAACCACTGGTCGTTCCATTTCCATCTCTCAGATAATTAACATCCTTAGTTATTTCCACCATGGTATGGTTGGAAATGTAGACATCTTTCTTGTGGTTTAGTTCTTCAAGGACTTTGATATCATCTATAGCTTTCTGCTTTCTAACTGCGCTTTTTTGGGCAATTTCTCCCATTTTTTTCTTAATGTAATCTATTCCCTTCTGAATCCTCGCCACAGCAATCTGGAGATTGTTCGTCTCATTATCATCATCAGTAGCAGCAAGATTGTCTGAACTGAAGGAGCTCAGGAGCAAAGCTAGAAACAGGTTTAATACCTAAAAGACAAAGAAGGAAAGCATCAGATGCAGATGAGTTTTTTTTTAATATAAAAAATTTATAGCAAGAAAAAATGACAACCATGGGAAAGGAACCTTGCTTATGAAAGGGGTTCAAATATTCTTTCCTAGTCTTCTATACTGTATTTATCAGCAAGAATGAACAGTGGTCTGAGAGGTGTTAGTCCATCAGTACATTATATCAGGAAAAATAGAGGTGAGGTACAGAATACCATGAGCTACTTCAGATCCAGATCCAGGGGTGGGTTCTAACTTGCCTCACTGCCGGTTTGCTGCCTCCCGCGCCACATCGGCATGCCTCGTGGGCGCACACATGCGCAATAGAAAAAATACAAACAATTCCCAAAAAAAAGGGCTGGAAACTCAGCTTCTGTGCATGCGCAGAAGATCCCCCCCAAAAAATGTTTTTTTTAATTTCCCCCCCAAAAAATTAATAAATAAAAAACATGGCGGCGTCCACGAATCAGAACCGGCTCTGTGACGTCACCAGCGGCTTACTACCTACTCGGTAGAACTGGTCCGAACCAGTAGGAACCCACCTCTGTCCAGATTTCCATTATCTGCTCTGTTTAATTGTATTCATCAGCACCATCCCAAAGGACCAGTCTCACCTTCATGGTTAGCAGAAATCAGAGACAGAGTGAACTGTGTCTTTATCTTAATTCACAGAAACACTCCAAAACTCACTTAACAAATGTCTCACTTAGCAGCAGAAATTTTGGGCTCAATTGTGGTCATAAGTCGAGGACTGCCTGTACTTATATGAAATATATTTCATAAAGTTAAATATCTCTGTAATTAAAGTCAACTGATTAAATGGAGGATGAAAGCATGTCTATGTTCCTGCATTATGTTCATCCTTAATTTTAAAATAGTTAACAAATTAATAGACTTCACCTAGGCTAATGCTTAAGAAGTTTTCATAAGTAATGAATGTTGCACTATATTGTAGGTAATAGTAGAAGTAGACCCAATAAATACTGTAACATATGTATATATTGCGGACTTCAGAAATTTGGGTTGGTGCATGCCTTTCCTTCTGAATCGTTTAAATTGTGTTTAAAGTTTAGCGTCACAAAATATTTCTTCCAAACTGCTACATGTTTTGTTCTGATGCAGGACAACGGTGGATTTAGTAAAGTCAGACTGCATCGGGTCAATACTTTCTTTAATTTTGGAAGAACAAGTTGAAGAGAGCACTGAAGCATGAGCACCCAGTTCTGATTCTCTTCCTCCCATGTTTTTGCATACCGCAGAAAAAAGTCCACTTTCTCCCAAGGGGCTAATTTATGCTTTCAACAATCAATTATGCTAAATGCATTCACATCGAGAGGTTTTGTGTAAAGCCTAAGAAGAAATTAAACCGATCTTTAGCCTAGTGATTTTTCTATTGATAACACACAGTTACTGTATTGGACATTAAAAAGCAGAGCACTCACCACTAAATTTCCAATCACCATGACCAACATGAAAACAATAAGGCACATGGTTTGGCCTGCAACCTCCATGCAGTCCCACATGGTTTCTATCCATTCTCCGCAAAGAACTCGGAACACGATCAAGAAAGAGTGGAAAAAATCATTCATGTGCCAGCGAGGGAGTTCACAATCTTCTGCAATCTTGCACACACATTCCTTGTAGCTTTTACCAAAGAGCTGCATACCAACCACAGCAAAAATGAAAACAATGATGGCCAGGACCAAAGTCAGATTTCCCAGAGCACCAACAGAGTTGCCAATAATTTTGATCAGCATGTTTAACGTTGGCCAGGATTTAGCCAATTTGAAAACTCGCAACTGAAAAACAAATAAGTGGCCAAAAAGTTTAGTAAGTAACAAGACAAATTAGTTAAAAAATAACCAGATGGAGCCAAATTACACTGAAATAAATTGTTATTCACATATTACATGTTACAACACTGAAATACATTATTATTTAAAAATCAAGACTATTTAATTCATTTTCTTCCGGTGAGGCCCCATTATAATTTAGAGTTTAAAACTGAAATCCTATTTACATTTAAGACTAACTTTATGAATGGGTTTTACTGATACAAGTCAAATAATTAGTTTCAAAGTGCAACCAACCTTTATTGAACCATAAAGCTCATATATGACATTCAAGCTACTTCAATAAAAAAAGCTAAGAATCTTAGTTTTATATGTATCCAGTGAGTTCTATCATTGAGAGAAGCAATAGAAAATCAGAACATGAAAACCAAGGATTTGGATAAATGATCTTTTTTCTAGCAGAAATTTCCATTAATGGAATATGTTTTGTCATAATTCAAGCTACCTTCTCATTCTTCAACAATTTTTTGTATCATTTTCCCTTCTGCCATACTACTGTCCCAATCCTTCTGGAAGAGATCTGAAGGATTTGCAGTGGCTATCTTCCAGACATAAGGTAAAGGTTCCCTCGCACATGTGCTAGTCGTTCCCAACTCTAGGGTGTGTGTGTAATGCTTATCTCCATTTCAAAGCCGAAGAGCCAGCATTGTCCGAAGATGTCTCGGTGGTCATGTGGCCAGCATGACTAAATGCCGAAGGTGAACGGAACGCTGTTACCTTCCCATCAAACTGGTCCCTATTTTTCTACTTGCATTTTTACGTGCTTTCGAACTGCTAGGTTGACAGAAGCTGGGACAAGTAACGGGAGCTTATTCTGTAAAGCGGCGCTAGGGATTCGAACCATTGAACTGCCGACCTTTCTGATCGACAAGCTCAGTGTCATAGCCACTGAGCCACCGCTGAGTCCCAGACATATGACTCTACAAATGATTGCCATCAGACATAAACCTCAGAATTTTGAGCATTAAGAAAGAAGAGTATTCGGTTTCGAAATTGTGGTTCAACATCAAAATCAATTAATTTTAGCATCCTGAATGCGTAAAGATGATGTACATATACTCGTATTTGTTAAATGAAACAATTTACCAGTCTGAACGATCGGAGAACTGAGAGTCCTTCCACATTTGCTAGGCCAAGTTCAACCAAACTAAGGGTGACAATAAAACCATCAAAAATATTCCAGCCTTCTTGGAAATAATAATATGGATCCTTGGCAACTAGTTTAAGAAACATTTCTCCTGTGAAGATTCCAGTGAAAACCTAAAATGTGAAGGCAGATTTATCAATTTTCATAAGCTTACAAATGCATTTGGTAGATTTATTCTGATTTTCTTATTCATGATGGCTCCAAACATGTTACGTTCTTTAATATCATTTTAAAATAGCACATGGGAACTGAAGAAATGATACTGGAAACTTGAATGAGGTTTTCTCTGCTAATACTTTGTTGAGATTTTGAACAGGAGAACAATGATTTATCCTACTATCCAAAGTAACTATAAACATAGCTACAAATGTTAGGATTGGACTGGACTGGATTGGACTGTCTTTTTTCTCTCTTGTGTGTTGCTCTAACACACTGCTCAGATAGGTAATTTGATTGGCAGCAATCAAAGATCAGCTCTAAATGCGTGTGCAGACACAGTTCTATATTTTGTAACAATCTGGAAATGACAATTTTCACTTTTCAGCTTCTTCCCTCACATAGTTGGCCGTAATATTTTTCTTCTGCTGGTTTTAAACTGCTCCTTTTTGTGTCATTTCAATGTGAGTTTAGTTTTTACTTACATTGATCCCAGTTGGTAAAGTAAAATTACATTACATAGTCTCAGTTTAAAGACAATTAGGAAAAGTGACTTAAAATCATCAGCAGTGAAAACTCTGGAAGGAGGAATTATTCAAAACTAATCCACAATTAGCTTGAAATTGCAAGATTGCACTAATAATGGATAGGTTCCTATATGAACAATGAGCATCATAAAGGGAACTTAATACTTATAAATTTGTTGTGGTACCTTGATATTTAGTTTGCAGTGAGGATCAAAAATAATTTGTAATCTAGAAATTAGGTGAGATGAAGCCTTGATTGAGTTTAGCAGGGCCGTATAAATTCAGAAATTTGCTTGTCCAAAAAGTCCATTGCTTGTCCATTACACTGTGATTGTTGCATTATCAATGTACTTTTATTGTAAGTGTTATAAGTGATATACAGCAACATATGAAATATTAATGTTTTGATTAATAAAACGTTAATATTTTGGTAATTCCGATATTTTACATTTTAAAACATTCTTTAAAAACATTGCTTCACTTCCTTTGTTATCACACTGAAATCAAACCATAAAATAAATTCTTTCATTTTATTGATATATATGGACACAAAATTACTGTACACTGTTTTTTTAAAAATAGTACTCAGTGTATATTGCTAACCATATCTATCCAGTAATTAAGGGCACTCGTTTCTTTTTTTAAAAGCAATTTTAACTCTTCTCTTAGTGCTGTTATTAACAACATCATTAGAAGAAACATTAATTAAAGGTACAATATTCAAGCTCACCAAGTTTCCAACATTAAGGACTTCCGCAAATCTTTCTGTCATTGGATAATGTTCCATTGCCATGAACAACGTATTTAAAACAATGCAAATTGTAATAGCGAGGTCAACAAATGGATCCATCACTATGATGTTAACAACATGCTTTATTTTCAGCCAACGTGGGGAGCAGTCCCAGATTAAGAAAATGTTTGCAAATTTGTACCAGCAAGGTGGGCATTTCTGTCGTGACTCTTCAAGTTCTGTTTAAAAACAAAGCGAAAGGTTATCATTGTAATACAAAGTGGTTTTGTTTTTTTCAACTTTTAAGTATAAAGAAAGAAAGAAGAAGAAGATTCAGTTATATTGGAAGAGAGATTTGGACATGTGAGAAATATAATATAAACAGTTTTACTACTCTATGTCTACTCAAAAGGAAGTCAATTCTCAAATGCAGGCCCAGAGTTTCACTGCCATGTCTTCAATTCAGATCACCATATTTAAAAAAGGGATCTCTAAAATTAGAAAGTGGATAATAAAAATCAAACAATTATGTAAATATCAAGATAACTTCTTTGTTAAGAAACACTACAATTTTCGATGGGATTAAAAAGTTTTAATCCCATCATTTTAAAAAGTTATTAGGAGACTAGATGCAAGAGTATAAGTAAACATTATTATTGTATTATTCACTTCCATATTAGAACCCAAGATCACCAGAGAAAACTTATTAGAAGAAAATTCAGGATAGTCAACTACAGAATATGGTGCCACCAATATGGTCTCTAGCTCTGATGGCTTTAAAAAGCAATTAAATTTGTGGAAAATAAAGTCATTTATGTGTATTAGCCATAATAACTATTTACATGAAAACTATGACATTTGCTTGTCAGGGAACATTAGTGGAGAGAACTATTATAATCAAAACTTGGTTGTGGGCTTCCCAGAGACATCTGATAATCATTATAGAACACAGGATACTGGAATTTGGTATAGCCCAGAAGAGGTCTTCCTATGAAATTGTTCACATATTTTAGAAATTCATATATGATGAGGCAACTCCTATGTTAGTCACTATGGCGGTCTGTTTAAAGATTGGTACTGCTTGGAACCAGAAACATGAACTGTTCTTATATTATTGAAGCTTGCTATTGTTATTACAGAATGTAGGATTCCCCCCTCCCCTATTAAACTCACTTGTAAAAAATAATGGTTATTCCTTATATTTTTGTCTGTGCATTCAGTTTTGTGCCTGATTTGTTTGATCATCCTGACCCTAGATTTTTTTTAAAATGAACCCCTTGCTAGCTGAATCCCTTGCCATCACTACATCTGTACCTTCCATAGTGTTTGTGAGTATACTAGCCACACTCATGGCTCTTTCTCTTAGTGTGGGGTCTCCCAAAAAGTCCATAGAAATATGGAAAGAACTGGATCTTCTTTTTTTCAATTCTGTTTCTGTTGTCGTGGCCTGAAAAACAGAGGGTATAATGTAAGATCATCCTGAAAATGGCAGGTCAAGATAAGAAGTCATACAAAGAATCTCTTATTTTGAAGATACCCATGCATCATGCTTTTGAATTGTTTAGTTTTTCATGCCAAACATTTGCTACTTATTGAATTATTAACCTGGTATTTCAGTACACTGTTAGATAGTTGTAAGAAACGTGTTCTCATTTCAACAACTTCATTGTTATCCTTCTCAAATGATCCTCAAGGAACTTTCCATGATTGTTTCGAATTTATTTCTCAACCTGTCTTGTTCATCCTTGTTAGCTTTGCAAAATCCCACTTACCTATCCATTTCAACCTGAATTTCATTGAGATTTGCATCCACTGTGTAGGACTGTAGCCTTGGAAAACATATTAAACTTTGCCAAATTTACACCTATACAGTATATAACTATAGTTGATATTTATGCTATCTTCTGTAAACATCCTCATATCTTTCTATAAAAAAAATATGACACTTTGTGGGAGAAAAAATAAATTGCAATCGATCAGTCATCAGCTATAAATCTATAATCATTTACTTGTGAACATTTCCCATATGTAGGATTACGGCATAAATTCCAGGTTATCAATAAACATTAGATGATGTGGGAAAATAATGACATGTCACTTGCTTATTTTTTGTATTTACGATGGACAGCAAGCTTTTCATTCAAGCTTAATCAAAGGAAATGAAAAATAATATCCAGCATTGTCATGCTTCTCCAAATTGGCATAAAAGATCCATTTTTCTTTTGTATATAGAAATATAAAATGTATGTCTAGGAAAACCCATATTTGGCACTACTTGAAATGTATGTACAGTAACATGGTATTTCAATTAGATATATTTGTTTCATCAGCCAAAGATTAAACATTAGATTGAAAGACGCATGAAAATGCTCAATATATAAAGTGAAATTTTGGAGTGATTTTACCAATGTTTGGGGAACCAGAACTTTTAGCCATATTGTTTGTATGTTGTAATGATGTTCATGAGACAGAATGTAATCAAATGTTCACAACCAAGGCAGAATCCATATGACATCAAAAGATTTAACTTCCTTTTGGTTACGGAGAAAGATGTTCCTGGCCAGACACAATTAATTCAGAGCCAGATAAATAAGATATGACAAGATTTTTCTGAATATAAAACACACAAAGCAAAAATATTTGGCACATTTTCCAGATACTTTCCCCCCTCCCCCACTGTATTGCAAATATTAATGTTTAAGACTGATTTATTAGTAGATAAAAAAAATATTACAAGATGCAGGAGCATTCACAGCTTCACCAACCAAGGATCATTCCCAGGGATTCCATTCTGTAGAAACACTGGCTGGTGCATTAAGAAAAGGTCACCATGCCTGAACTATTTAAAACTTCCTTACATTGTCATCAGTAGCTGGTTTATCTATTATCACCTCTGGCAGAAGCTGTCCAACAGGCGATGTAGGAACAGATGGTCCACCAACCAGGGAAACCACCCCATTGCAATCCACAGTGCTGTGCATCTTCCCATTCACTGGAAACACTGCCAGCATCCTGGATGACCTACTGGCCTGACTAATGTTACTGTTGCGCCGTTCACCATGTCTGCGCGGCACAAAGAGAGAATCTCTTCTGCTATCATTATCTTCAAAAGTGCTGTGTTCATCATCAGCAAAGTCATTCTCTGATCCTATATCCTTTGCTCTACCTCTGAAGCTGAAAAGGCTTGTTCTGCTGTTGCGCCGTGGGGAAAATAGTGAGCCACGCATGCTCAGCAAAGACTGTAAGAAAAGAGAAATGGATAGAAAGTTAGCAAACCATCTAAGTCCACCGATTTAAAAAAAAGGATTCTCTTCTCCACACAGACATGCAGAATACAAATATAGTCTCAGACAGTCCTTTTTTATGATAGATTTGCTCGAAGAGTTCCTATCTTTGCATTTCACCGAGTTGCTGCTACTGAAAGAGGGAAACGTGAGACAAAAACCTTCAAATATCCAACAATTCAATATTTATTAAAACTCTCCTTCCCAATACCTGAGATCAAAATTAGTTTACTACCTGTGCTAGGGCTTCAAATTTTATCCATGCTTACTTGGGAATGTGTGATTTAATTATTCTTAATAATTAAATCACATATTAATAATTACTAATTATTCTTCTAACTAAATATACATCTGAATATCTCTTTTGCAAAAATGTCTGTAGAAAAAGGTCAGGGAACTACAGACTTCTTGAATTTTTAAAAATGTAAATAAGTTTTTTTTGAATGGGAAGTTTCCAGCTCATTAATATAAATTAAAACATTGTCTTCTCTATGAATGCCTTAGCTTATCTTGATTCTCAATATCAAATATTATTTGCCTGCAATACAATGTATCTCTTTGATACTAATGTTAAGGATTATGATCTGTTGCCATTGAATTTATCACCAAAGTAGGCTTCATAAATTTCATGACTGGACCATAAGAAACACAACAAAATTATTAGGAGTTAGAGTAAACCCTCAGTACATTATTTCAAATAATGATTTCAACAACTCTGTGAAGTTTGCATTTCATGAAAAATTAACTTTCTGAAAGGGTCTCCACTACTGGTTCACGCCCCATTTGGAACTGGTCCACGCTAGCGGCGAGCCCACATGCCCCCGTGAAGCTCCACTCGCACAAACAACGGGTGCTTGCACTCGCACGCAAAAACCCACTTCATGCTACTTGCACAAAACCATCTCCTCTTCCTTCCCTACGCCGGTCAACCAAGCTGGAAAGGTTGGGGACCGCTGCTCTAGAACTTTCACCCTAGACTTAAAAGCAAAAGCTTTCAACCTCCCAGTAGCAAACATGAATGAACAAAAGTGTTGTTTTGTAAAAGATTGGTCCCTTCCGGAACAGCATAACAAGACTGTACTTTTTCCAGAGACAATAATGCTTGAGTTCCATAGTTATCACACTTTACCTGATGGGGAGAAGAATGCTTCCGTTCTAGTGTTAACCTATTCCCTTCAATAGAGAATCGGCAACCTTTTCTCCTGATACTGTCTTCAGATTCAGACCTGTGAAACTCATCTTCATCTTTTTCCTCTCCACCAGATTGTTCTTTTTGTTTTCTCTTCTTCCTTCTATTTCTTCTTTCTTTGGCACTCTTGGAACTCAATTTTGATGTTTCAGATGAGCTTTCTGAAGGTTCCCCCATTCCACCTCTTGCGCTGGGATCTTTAGATTCTGCGGACGCAGTTGCTGCAGCAAGCGCCGCTGCCTGCCATGAAGCATTAGTAGCATTGGTATATTTTATTGGTCTTATGAAAAAAACAGCTTCCTTAATTGTAACATGAAAATCCACAAGGAAAAAAAAACCATTGCATAATATAATATTTAGATTTTTTTTTAAACAAAAAAGAATATTTATTGTTGTCTTGTGCTTAAAATATTACCATATTTCGTTCATTTGTCTAATTTAAGAAATGTATGCTAAGTAGTCTTTTTAAAACCAGATAAAAACACAAGAAGGCCTTTATGACACAAAGAGTTCCAATTCAAGTTCTCTACTACCAATTTAGCTAATCCAGGTGTCCCCATCCTAGATCCATATTTAGATTATCTCCTTTTCATACGTCTGAAGAACCGGGTTTCTGTCACTTAAAATGTGCACCCACTCTTTTGGCCTTCCCAAAGGTACTGAAGAGATGGCTGGGTCAACTAGCCTGGGTCCCCAATGGGGGGCATGGCACTTTAGATGTGGCTAGTGGATTAGAGAACACCCCATTTTCCCCCTGTGCACACTTTGCTCTCTCCCTCTTCATCTGGCTCAGTTTTATTTTAGCCACATTTTAAATTTAAGAACCACCACCACCCCCTTTACTGTTTTAATGTTTTCAGTGAATTTTAATTGCATGTCTGTAAGTTGCCGAGATTCATACCCCTGACAAGATGGATTATCAGAAGGGTTTGTTCCATATTTGGGAGGCTCTGGGCCTCCCAGGTTTGATTTTGGTGTCCTACTTGTAGTGGTATCCTATTGTCCTCGTGGCAGTAACATAAAGAAGCACCTGGAATCGTCTCAGCTGGTGCCAGAGGATGAATGGCCTTATGCAGAGCAATCAAGGCGATTTTCATTTTAGATTCCCTGCCAGCATTCCTAATACTGTGCCATTCAGAAACAACAATAAATTAATGGCACTGGGATCCAAACAGCAGCTGCATCCTATCTTGCTACAGCAGCCTTGCTGTGCTTTTCTCAAGGTTAAGGGACCACTATTTTACGTGGCTGCTTGTACAAGGGCTCTTGAGCTCATTTAAGATGCTCAGTACCAAAAGGAGCCACATAGTTTCTGCTAGGGCGGGTGTCAGCAACCTGCGGCTCTGGAGCCACATGTGGATCTTTGGGCCCTCTTCTGTGGATCCCTGTCGGGTGATCTCACCACTGGCTGGCCTTGCCCCTTGCCCTCCCCTCCCAGTCACTCCTCATCTGGCCTGAGAAGTGGGGAAGAGACAGAGTGATACAGAGAGAGGGGGAGGGAGAGAGAGAGAGAGAGAGAGAGAGAGAGAGAGAGAGAGAGAGAGATGTCAAAGGGTTTTGTGGTTCCCTGTGTTTTTTAACCGGGAACCACAAAACTCTTAACTGGTTCTCTGCCCTAATGACCGGCTGGGTAGGCGTGGCTAGGGGGAATCATGTGACTGGTAGAAGTGAGTGACGTCAAGTTGTCCATGCCCACCCAGGTTTTGTGGCTCCCAGTGTTTGCTTTCCTGTGGGGAAACGGGTCTAAATGGCTCTTTGAGTGTTTAAGCTTGCAGACCCCTGTGCTAGGGAGTTTGACAGCGTTCAAGTTTCCCCAGCATTGATAGGTTTATTTGTTTAGTCAATTTATATGACCACCCGTCACAAAACAATGGCTCTGGGCTGCATACAAGAATTAAAACCAACACTAATTAGAACCACAAACCACATCACAAACGGCTGATGACACAAAAATCCATTCCAGATCACAATAAAAATAATAATAATAGTAAAGCCAATCAACCAGCAGAGCCTGTTTAACTTCCTGTCACAAACACGTGAGCTGGGACAATTGGAAATTAAAATGATAACTTACTCCCCACTTCCAGCTAAGTGGCACTGGCAACAATGATGAATAGTTGCCCATGAATAGGGCTGTGTAAAAATGGCACTTAGTAAATTATTAGGATTGAAAGCCAATACATGTTTAATAAGAAGCAAGCAGTTTTTAACTCCCTGTAGGATATATTTAGGTTGGAGTATTATGTACATAAAGTATATCATTTTGCACATATATACGTATAAGGCTATGCAAACCAGCTGCACTATTACAATCCCAATGGACACTTAGGTAACAAAAGTTTTATTAAAACAAAGGCGACTTGCTTTCAGGGAAAAATACTGCTTTATCTGCAACTTGCACAAACTGCAAACACAGAGAGAATACATATCTCATTTTAAGCAGGCTGAGAACACTCTCAATCCAAAAATCCAGAGGGAGAGAGGTGAGTTTTGGATCATGTACCAGTCTCATTTTATCCCAGCTCTTCTCTTTCCTGGGGCTAGAAAAAGGGTTGATCCTTTTACAACCAAGCAGACATTGCTGGACTGAGGCAGGTTAAGAGGTGAAATGCATAATTTTCCCAGCCTCCACTGCATAGCTAAATTCTCCCTAAATCAAATATTCTTTATTTCTTTGCCCAAGCTTTGTAACAATGTGTACAGATAATCCTCATTTAGTAACTGTCTTGGATAAGGATCATTCACAAATACAATGGTAGTACATAGTAATTAAAAATCCATTTCTAATCAGTGTGTACACTTAGCTGACAATAATACATGTTGGGGTGAGCTAAACCTGGCACTGTTACACAAGAAGACTTTATCTAACAGTAGCAAACAGCAATCTTTGCAATCTCTCTCTCTCTCTGTCTCTCTGTCACATAGTTTGCTTAGCGACTATTTTGCTAGAAGTAATTGTAGTTGCTAAAGGAGGATTACTTTCAGTCTTATATGAGCATACCAGGTTGTACATAAGGGTATTACTTTCTTTTAGCTCTTTTGTGGCTTATAACATTAATTTGGAACTCAGTTGAAATCTCCTATTTATTTCTTTTAATGGAGACTCCAGGCAGTAAATGAGTTAATTGTAGCCAATTTAACCTTTTTATTCTAGCCTCTGAATTATTATTTTGGGGCTTTTTCTCTGCAAGTAAACTGGAGCATTGTTGGATAACCCTAAACCTGTAGGCAAATATGAGAGCTGTACAATTTTGCTGCATGACTTTCCAGATGTTGGAATAGACTCTCAGCACTGGTCATGCTGGCTGGGCTGAGGAATGTGGTTGAAGTTCAACAATATCTGGAAAATCATGCTTCTCGTCCATGTTTTAGAGTAGAATAGGGTAGAGTAGAGTAGGGTAGAGTAGAATAGAATAAGAGAGTTGGAAGGGACCCTGGAGGTCTTCTAGTCCAACCCCCTGCCTAGGCAGGAAACCCTACACCACTTCAGACAAGTGGTTATCTAACATCTT
>JANHFT010002140.1:170068-197383 GCA_032467955.1 Pseudoxenodon macrops
ACTAACTCCCCCCTCCCACCCCTCTTGTTTTGGCTCGGCAGCGCGGGGTGAGCGAGCGGCGATGGGGGGGAAGGGACCGGTTCAGGGGCGTGGCCAGCCAGCCAGCTTACCGGTACGGCGAACCAGGCCACATGTCCAGTAACGGTTCTATCGAACCGGACCGAACCGGGAGCATTTCACCCCTGGTTTGAACATTTTAAGAAAAAGCAAGGGATTGTGCCCCTTGAGAAGCGGGAGGTGGGGGGAGAGAAGAATCAACAATTCTTACATCAAGAAACTTAATTCATAATCTTGAGTGTTTGGAAAAAAAATTATGTTAGAAAGACAAAATATACAGTTTTTGAAAGAGTTTCTCGGACAGCTACTGTATTAATGTACTATGTGTTCTACATTACTAGTTGCTATACCAGTTACTTTGCTGTATGAATGCACTTACATGGTTTCACAAACAAAAGAAGATTATTGTCCTCAAATCAAGCAAGCAAGGAAAAAATAGCAAATGAGGCGATCTTAATTTATTGTGTATATACTGTAATTACAAATAACAATGACGACAAAAAGAATATATTGTCTGCTCCGTTTTATTTTCTCCAACAAAAATAAATTAGTTCATTAGTTGGATTTACTAATACTATTGAAAATGTATTGCTCATAGCATTTTCTTGGATCCTTGATTGATTAAAGCATATTTTAATTACAATAGCCTCTATGCTCCTGTATACCATGTGGGAGTACATACACGGATATTCATCAATATATGTCAATAAAAAGAGGCTGGGAGAAAAAAGAATGGAAAACTTACGCAAATGTAATGACAGTGAAATCAAGCCAGTTCCAGGGATCTCGGAGGAAGGTGAAACCATCTATACAAAAGCCCCTTGCAATGATTTTTATAAGGGATTCAAAGGTATATATTCCCGTGAATGTATATCTGGTAAAAACAAAGCAACATATTCATTCTTAATGCAGGTGGTTTTTAAAACCTCAAGATAAGTCAGAATTGCCACCCTAGATCTTACAAGCCCCCCTCCCCCTTTTGTGGGTAATATATCCTTCCCATATTATTGAAGAAATCAAAAGCACCCATAGGAAGAAAAAAAAAAGCCCATGCTTTACTCTCTACTTCCCAGACATTCAGGCGACACATATGTGGGAAGAAACCATAGTATACGCTAGCAGGAGATGGTCCTGTGCATTGCATGCAACTGCAAGAACACAAGAAGCCTTGCTGTATTTTCCCGCATGCAGAGACTTATAGTATAAGAAGAGGCTTGGCTCCACTCAAACTTTACATGAGAAGCTACATGGTATAAAGGTGGTAGCCTTTTCTTCACTGACACTCACAAGCATACTGTTTTTGAACATGAAAACACTGCTAACCCTCCAACAATCAGCTTAGTCTATTTTCTGAACTCCTTACCCTAACACCATCTTGTGAGGCTAAAGAATACATTGCGGGAAGAGTTTGTGAAGTGTAGCAGGGAGGTTTTTGGAATGGAAAGGGATCAATCAGTTGGATGCATGCAGATTTTCGCTTATTAAAGTTCACTAGATCACAGCTACGCTATATGTGCATTGTTCAAGAGCATGCGTTATGAGCTTATTGTATTAGGTCTTCCACATCCCACAAAAACACATTCAAACATGCAGTTAAGAATAATATTGCACTTACTCTACATTCTTTGTCCAATCAGGGGGGTTACTTAAGGTCATAAATACGCAGTTGGTCAAAATAGTGCACATAATGAGCATGCTGAATAATGTGAATTATATTATTAAGGAACATAGAGTCATGTTTTTTTACAATGATAAATAAATAAATACTTAATAGATTATCTAATAATCTAATAGATTGTTCTGTTTTAATAGATTGTTCTGTTTTAATTACATATATATGTCTGATAATATAGTTACAATTAGGGGACAATATATATAAATTTCTAAAGGGCTAGGACTATATCATATATAAGTAAAATAAAAGCAATTGAGATGAAAGAAAGTTCCATTTTATTCCACAGCAAACCTCTGAATATTTGTTTTGATTTGGATTTTTAGAAATGGGCAAAATGTATAATTAATAAACTGTTGCAGGTGGAATAAAGAATCCAGTAACTGGATACAAAAAACATCATAATATATAAAAGGTATATAATAATGCTTTCCAAAATGAATAGAATGTAAAATCCTACAGAGTTTTGCCAAGTAGATCTAGAGGACAACACAAGAGCCAACAGATGGAAGAGGTCAATGTCATTTTATACAGGATACCAAAGAATACCAAAGAAACAGGGCAAATATTTGTACAATATCTGTTACTTCAAATATCCAAGAAAATATATTCCAAACACAGAATAGAGTCATATATGCAAAGGGGGATGCCAGATGTTCAAGCTGATTTTAGAAAAGGCTGAGGAACAGGAGACATTTATTGCTGACACCTAATGGATAATTGAGAAAGTCAAAGAGTACCAGAAAGAAGCCAGTGTGTGCTTCACTGATTGCAGAAAGATCTTCAATTGTGTTGATTGTGTCAAACTGTGGAATATGCTTAGGAAAATGGGAATCCCACAAGATCTTATCTCTCAACCATAAAAGAACCAACATTCAAGAAATATGCTACAGTTTGATGTAGAAGCAATATTCTATGTTGTGCCATGTCTATACCTACAAGGATCAGAATTGTGCAGGCGGTATTATTCCCTGTGACACTTTACAGAAGCAAAGGTTGGACTTTGAAGAAGTAGGATAAAAAGAGAAGAGGGATAAAAAGAGTATTGATGCTTTTATTTATTTTATTTTGTCAAGCATGTATTATATAAGATATAAATATAAAAATGATTATGAAAACATGAAATGGATATGAATAAAAAGGAATATTAGGACAGGAACGGTAGGCACGCTGATGTGCTTATGCATGCCGCTTAAAGACCTCTTAGGAATGGGGTGAGGTCGACAGCATCACACTTTGAAGTGTGATGCTGGAGAAGATTCCTGAGAATACATGGATAGCCAAGAAAATAAACAAATGGATCATAGAACAAATCATTCAGAGTTCTCACTCCAGGCACAAATGATCAAGCTCAAATTACAATCATTCTTTGGACATATTATGGAAAACTCCTTTGAGAAGCCCATAATACTATAAAGATTAGAAGAAAGGAAGAGGATGATTGCCAGCAAGGTAGAGATGGATTTAATTCCATCAACAACTGGCATATCATTAGCAACTCTGGATGACCAGATTCATCCTGCAGAAGTTCTATCTACCGTATGTTGCTGCAAGAGTCAACATCATACTGATGGTACATGATCAATTCATTTTCCACAAATAATTTTAATAGCAATACATTTTGAAGGAAGAGCTATGACACATACATACTTACTCTTTTTTTTCTCCAAGTTTTTTATCATACATACTTACTCTTATGCATTATTTGTAGCCTCAACATCTGAATACTTATGTTTTATAACTAAGGAGGAATGCATATGTCCTCCAGAAATGAAAAAGAGGTCCTGATATTTAGATATTTCTGGTTTACGCCAAAATGTAATTACTAATAAAATTAATATTAAAACATAAGCATTTACTTATTATACTGCACTATCCTGGTTAAATGGTAGTACCAAAAACTTTGGATTTCCACTGAAATGCTAATATCCAGTGTGAAAGAAGTCCTAATTGTATTTTCAATCCCTGTTTTGACTTAGCAACAAAACACAATCAGGATTCTGTTCACATAAGAAGCAATATAGAAAATATAGAAAGCTGCCTTTGGTGCCAGTTATGGACAGTTGTTGACTATCTGATAATAAACAGATCCTTGTTGGGACAGGCCTGAGTATGTACAGAAGTGATGGTGTGTGGTTAGGGGTCTGGGATAAAGGATTTAACCAACTTCCAAATTGACTGAGTAACAAGTTGGAGATGTACTGCATGGGTAATCTACAACTAAGCTATTTCTGAAGACAAGTCTACCAGAATTCTGAATGCCAATGTATCCTAGTCTTATCACCTACAATGAAATGAAATCAAGTGCTAGATAGACATCTCATACCACTGTGCATGGCAGCAGAAGGTGGAAAATTTCAATTTCAGAGATGGGCAGAGGTTGCCCTTGTAGTGGTCAAGGTTGGTTTCACACATCTTCAATAAATAGTTGCAGGATGTTTTTACCCTGGAGTAAGCAGGACATGTAGATGAGCCCTTAGTACATTTTATAATGCAAAAAATATTCTTTGCACTCAGTTTTATACAATATGTTTTGCCTAATGATATTCTATTATTTTTATCAACTACATGATAAATGTTAATACTAGGCTCTGTGTATGAGAAATCTGTCCAACAAACCTGCAAACTATCTGTTTCTGGCTAAGTATCATTCATACCATTCAGACATTAAAACCATAAAATTGAATATATTATACAGACAATTTTGGAATTTCTTATTTATATCATATGCAAAGAACTAAAATGTTTAAATATCGTGTTCAATCATTTCTTTATCAGCATTTTTCCAAACAGCCATCCTGTAAATATGTCTAACATCCAGTTTCTAGGAAAAAAATTCCCAGAAATAATGACTTATTATCTGACTCTATAATACTATATTTAGTGAAAAAATACAACAACATATACAGGTAGTCCTCAAATTATGACCACAAAGCCCAAGATTTCGGTTGCTAAATGAGACATTTGTTAAGTGAGTTTTGTCCCATTTTACAACCATTCTTGCCACAGTTGTTAAGTGAATCACTGCAGTTGTTAAGTTAGTAACTAGTATGTTAAGTGAATCTGGCTTCCACATTGACTTTGCTTGTCAGAAGGTCGCAAAAGGTGATCACATGACTCCAGGACACTGCAACCATCATAAATATGAACCAGTTGCCAAACATCTGAATTTTGATCATGTGACTCTGGTGTGTGTGCAATGATCGTAAGTGTGAAAAATGCTCATAAATCACTTTTTTCAATGCTGTTGTAATTTTAAACGGTTACCAAGCAAACTATTGTAAGACGAGGACTACCTGTACAGTATATAAGACAATGGCTTAATGCAATCTATTCCAGTTTACCATTGATAAGTTTTAGTGGACAATTTTTAAGATCTAAGAACTTAATATTTTTAGATAATTGAGATTGTGATTCTGTAATCACTTACCTAGGCATCTTTGGAATCCTTTAAACTTACTACAGAGTAAACATGTACAAGAACTTTTTAAAGGACTGTAGTAACGCAAAATACTGAGAACTTTTCAAACACTCTTGACTGTGCTTGAAGCCCATCAAGTTTAAACAGAATACCAAGATGATCATTCTTCAAGGATCCTGGCATAAGAAAACACCCAATTTTGAAAACGTTTTCATACTGCAGGCCAATGCTTCATAGCAGGGAACTGCATAAAGGCAAGTGAAAGGAGGCATATTTTTCCATGGTGGGCACAACCAGTGCTCATTCCCTGAATGTACCAGGCTCTTGAGGCCATTTGCTTATTTGAGTTTTCTATGGAGATTTGGCCAAGCATCTCCATTAATTTTAGATTTTTCATTTTACAGTTAAATTAGTTTGGCACAACTTTCTTTTCAACCTAACAAACAATACAGAAATAAGGAGTGAAACAACAAGTTATAGTCATACATTGCTATCATGAGGAAACTGTTTGTTAACAACCACTTGAAAAGGATATGAATGTACCAAAATCTTAATAGCTACTTTTCTAAGAGGGTTGAAAGGAGTTAAAATGTATAGGGCAGGGGTGGCACTGAATCGGAAAATTGCCTTCCCTCTATTCAATACTATAAAAGTCTGGAAGAAAAAAAGAAACAGTGAAAGCAATTTAAGCATATGCAATGTTATATTAATTTTTCTGTGTTTGCTTTTTCCAAGAAGGAAAATCCAGACATCCTTGAATCAACCTTTGCCGTAAAAAATACTTATTATTTACTGTATAAACAATATAGATATTTGCCATGGCATGGAAACATAAGGTCAAAGGGTATGTGAGTTAGAAGGGAATCTCATCTAGTCCAACCCTGCTGATTCCATTTGAAAAGTTCTAGGTAAACCATTGCTTAAAAGCAGTTACTGTCAGAAATATTCTGACCCAATCTTCATTTATTTAATTCCAATCCATTGTCCTAGCTTAACTTTCAACAAAGAATGAGCAATTACTGCTGTTCTTTCTCCCACAAAGTCTTCTGCTACAACTTTTAACCTTTTCTCAAGTTTTAATGTTCACATTCTTTCTCATCTTGGTAGTTTTCTTGAGCTCTTTCTGGCTTCTCTAACTATGATCTGCCATGATTTGGATGTAATGTTTCGGTCAAGCCAAACCCATTAGCTTTTTTAGCCCATGTTCACATTCTATAGTGGTTCACTAGCATTCTAAAATTCTCTTTCTATGTACTGCCACAAAACAAAGTCTTTCCAATCCTAAATTTATGCATTTGAATCTTCCCACCTATATATATATAAGATCTTATTTCTCATAGCTGAATATCATTCAGTTCGATCTAATCTTGTTTAAGCTTGCCAAGTTTACTTTGAATTATGAAGTTCTCCTCTTAATGTTTAGTATTCCCCCTAGATTTGCAAATCAGCATTCTCTTCCATCTCATCTTCAGGATCATTTCAAAAATATTGAATAGCACAAAGCCAAAATGGAAGTCTACTTAATCTTTCTTTTCAGGTCAATGCAGAACTTTTACGAGAACCATTTAAGTGGTTATCCAACTAGTTGCAAATTCACTGGATTGTATTCATTTTATTTACAACAATATCATGACAACCAATTCACTTCAATTAAAATGTAGAATGTTCCTTTTATTTACCAAACTAGTCACTCCACTGGAGTAGAGTTACTGACCTTACAACTCTAGATAAACCCATACTGGTTCTTGGTAATGGTAGTACCGGCATTAGTTTCTGAATGTCTGTAGACTATTGCATGTCAATCTATTATTTTGTCCAATGCAGGCATTAAACTAACAAGATTGTAGGGTTGTGGTTGTTTTTTTGCTTTTTTTATTGATTCCCACACAAAGTTTCAAATTCACTTTTGAGTCAGCTTCTCTAGTTCCTTCTTTGATGGCCTTCGGTCAGCAGGCAAAACCTACTTTCTTTAGACAGACATTTAAGCTTCTTGCATTGATTATCAATTGTTCTTTGTTTAATTTTAGCCGTCTCTTGCTTTTATTTGGTCTTTGTGGAAAGTAAGTTGTATCTGGGTAAAGTATTTTTGTATATTTTAAATTTATGCTTAACAGCTATTAGACTCTTAGAGGGGTATAAATGTAAACAACTACATAAACTTCACTTTTATATAAATAGCTTCATCGTTTTAGGAATTGATTTAATGTGCAGATTTTATTTGTTAAAGATTTGCTTGGCTACATTACTCAAAATGTAAAAAAGCAGCAGCTTCTAGTGTAGTAAACACGTGTTATCGTATGAGGAATGATATTAAGATAGTGCAGTATCAAAATCCATGGGGCACGGCCAATCTGGATCGGTCACCAGGACCAGAGGTTTAGTCTTCTGAGCTGGAGTCCACTCTCAGGGAACTTATCTCTCACCAGAATGCGAGAGAGAACAGTGGTAGTCTGTTTTCTGTAAAGTAAGCCATGGATCTCTGGTTCTAAAAATTTGTGTGTAAACAATAAGCTCAAGGAGAACTTCCAAAATTGAGAACCAAAGCATATGAAAGACATGTTCTTTATAGAGAATAATTATCAGGAAATTATCAGGAAATAATTTAGCTAAGTGACCAGAAGAATCATACAAAATTGGACATTTTGAAAGTATGATATGATCTGCCTTAGGAGCAATATATAGAATTAAATGGGGGCACTGGCAGGTGGGTCAAGTGAAAGTCGTATCAAGAGACGGCCTCAACCGACATGCACTTTAAGAATATGGGAAAAGTTAAGTTACGGTGCAATGTGCTGTATGTGACACTGCTGCACATTGCATCTAAAATTAAAATAAAACAGTTACAAATAAACCCAGCTCAACAGTTCACTTTTAATCCAAAATCAGCTTCAAATAATTGGCACTTATATAAATGCCACTATGGGTAGAGTTAATATTAGAAAATTCTAGATCAGACAAGCTTCCAATCAAAGTATGACCCTTGACTATCCCCACAACCAATTTTGTGTTGCTCAGCAAGTATTTATTTACTTCATCAAATGTCCTCTTTTTCCTCTCCATGAGCCAATGGGCTCTCCTTTCGATTGGAAGCCCCAAAACAATCAACCAACCAGTTCCTACTTCCTTTTTTTCCTTTGTAAGTTATTATTATGTGGCACTGAGGAAATAAAGGAACCACCCCTGATCAGCCACTATATGGAGGAAGTGGCAATGCTGATTTTCATTGTCATTATGAAGACCTGGCAGGGTGAAACGGGATGGCTTTAAAGTGTGGCAGGAGGGTTTGCTTAGGATAGGAAATCCCTGGAGGTAGGCAATCCCATCAGTGGCTTTAAGTAAAATGTTATAAAACTGTTTCTGCAGCTTTCTCTTTAATAGACTATGAAGAAATATGCAATTGGTTCAGCTTCTCGAAAGCCACTTGATAGTGTGAACAACTAAGATGACTTTATTTATTTACTTAATCGATTTACATGACTTTCAATCTTGAAAATGCGACTCTGGGCAGCTAATCACATATTTAAAACAATTAAGAAAAAAATAACAAGAGGATAAAAACCTACAATGATAACGAAAAACAAAGTCAATAAACAATCACATCTCGCAGGCCATCTAACCTTTCAACTCCTGTGGTCTGGAGCACATACAGATATCCAGCAGAGGAAGGACCAGCAGAGTTGGGGCCAATATAACCTCCGGTCATAGAGTGTGCCAGAGTAAACAGTTGTTAAGTGTATTGCTGCAGTTGTTAAAGTTAGTATGGTTGTTCCAGTAAGTGAATCCAGCTTCTCCATTGCCTTGGCTTGTCAGAAGTTTGCAAAAGGTGATCACGTGACTCTGGGACACTGAAACCATCTTAAGTACGAGCCAATTGCTCAGCATCTGAATTTTTATCACACGACCATGGGGATGCTGCAAATGGTCGTAAGTGTGAAAAATGGTCATTGGTTACTTTTTTCAGTGTCGTTGTAACTTTGAACGGTCACTAAATGAACTGTTGTAAGCCAAGGACTACCTGTACTGCATTCTAACCACTGCGCCACCACAGCTCCAGACACTGAGAGAGAACCTACACCGTATCACTTGGTTGACCTGGGGCAGAGATGTAGATGCTGTGGTTTCATGTGGAGCTTAAACAGGAGGGAGAAGCACATCAAGTCCTATGTTACCCCACAGAGAAGAGGCTGTAGAATAGATCACTCATCCTCCATTAATATCAACTGAACTACTCCTGAAGGTAAGAGGGGAACCAGCATGTAACTGTGCCTCTCATTCTTAACCCCTGAAGTCAGTCCAGACAGATACCATGATCAAAAACTGCTGAGAGAGAAGGGTAAGGATGGATGCACTTCTCCCCATTCTGCTCCTGCAAGAGATCATTCCAAGTGACCGATGCCATTTCAGACCCATTCCCAGATCTGAAACCTGACTGAAAAAGGGTTCAGATAATCCAAATAGGTTAAAAGTTATCTAAAACGGTTGGATCTAGCAATGGCATCTTGAGGAGAGGAGAGGATGTTCCCTCTTTAAGTAACAGCAGGACCATACCCACTCTCAAGGATGAATTCTGTTGCATTGGTATGCAACTACATATTGTCTCCTTGGAAGCTTTAGCTCATCAGAAGGAACATGGATTCAGCGCATAAGTGGCCATGGTAACAATTCCAAGTACCCTGACCTTGACCATCAGGACTAACAGGCTCAAATTCATCCCAGATAACTGGTAAGACTGGGGCTCTGTTAGCTCTACAGGACCTGCCTCAAGTCCAATCTGGAGTAAATCTGACCTTATTTGACAGAAGCTTCATATATCCTCTTATTGGTCTGAAGAAAAACTTCAATTACTCTAAACAGGAATGATGGGCAGTTGATCAAATTCAATAAGGATGGGAAAATGTTGATGTTTTGCTGCCCTTAGAATCATAAGGTAGGTGTAGTGAATAGTGACACTAACTCATGCTTGTGAGCAGTGAGCTAGCCCTGTAGTACTGCATTCTAACCACTGTACCACCACTCTAGAATGGTTAGAGTGGGCAGCAACCACTCTGACCACTATTGCCAGCAGTCCAGGATTTTGTAACAACAGGATTTTGTATCTATTTATCTGTAGAGCAGCACCTCTTGGAATTCCCCAAATGACCACAGCTTATCCACCTGTCCTATGGGTAGAGTACATTTCAGAGTGGGGATCTGCCCCAGATGCACAGCCAGTTCTCAGTTAGAGACACCTAGCTAGCTCTCCCACCCGTGATTAAATCACAGATGAAAAAGGCCTCCTTACAGGCTGCTACTGAATACCAGGTTGTTACTCTAGCAACTTTCTGTGCCAATCTCAGAACAACACAATAGCCATCTTGCAGAAAGGACCAACTTCACCTATAAATGATCTACTATAAAACAGATTATAATTTTTAGACTCATCTTCTAACATTACTCACACATTGTGATCTTTCTTTTAATTTTGCTGGGGAACTTTCTTAGTCATCTTTGAAATATACACTTTCAGTGATTTGTTAGGCTCGCTTTCCTATGCAGAATAAATAAAAAGTTATGCAGTATAACAATTCTTCATATATCCCAAAATACAGACGTATATCACCAGTTGCAGAGCTCTCAAAGGGAACCTTGTGCAAACTGTAGATTGTATATTGACGTCAGAAAACCTGAAAGGGTGCCTATTCAAAGCAGATACCCAATAGGAGAGAAAGAGGCAAAAACCAACGATAATGTGAAACACTCACTTTTGTATTAACGTAAAATGGATCCAGGTCTTCCAAGGGAGTAGCGACCATTCCAGCAGGGATGTCACCATAAATAAATGGCAGTGATTTGCCAGCCTCCAAGTCACTACTTGGTTTTGGCCCATTTTCATCATTGTCTTTATGGTCTTGCTTGGACTGCTTGGCTTTTTCTGTAGCAATGCGTTGTTCGATAGCTGCAAGAGACTCTCTAGTGAAGTAGTGAAAGCTGTCCGGACCTGGTGGTACAAGCACTGGCTGCTCCATCTTGTCATCCTGCACATTTTAATTACTAGTTATTCTCTTGCATATGGAAGTACTGAAGAAAAGAGAAAAACAAGGAGTGAATGAACAACAACAAAAGTCCCCATCACTTCTTCAATAAGCTAACATAATATTCAAGAAAATAATTACACTTTTAGAGTAACAAAATGAAGACTTTAAGTATTTAACTATATACTTTTGAGGGGAATTCTTATGGGCTGATAAGATAGTTAGCTGTTTTAGATTCCACACCCTCCCCTTTACTAGCAATTTTTTGTAGTTTTAACGGTGACCTAACCAGTCAAAATTGATCAGAAATTTTTTTGTTGGCATGAAAGTTCAGGGATAAGAAGACATTTTTTGCTGAATCTGTTTGACGTGGAGCTGTGAAACAATAGTAGGACTCTACCATGAGGCTTTTTAGAAGGCAGCGTGGGGGAGGGAAGGGGGCCATTTTCCAATAGCAGTGAATAGTAGATATGAGCCTAGTTGCTTCCTGACTATATCTTGATCAATGAGGCAGTCTACAAGCTGGACATTTTTAAAACTGCAAGCAACGTGAAGGATTGTACTATCTGAAGATATTCAAAAATGCTTTGACTGCAAACAGTATTTTATTAATTATAAAACATGAGAGACTTGTTCTAATAGAGAGGCCCAAAGGAAAGGACTAGTTAATTAAACCACAATTGTTAATTACAAAAATGTTTCATTTGGCAATTTCTCTGTACATTTATTTTGAACAGGATTCATCACAGATTTTCAGAATCAGGTCAGAAAGCAGCCATAAAAAACACACAGATCAAGTTGATATATGGGAAAGAGCAATCTGCGAGCAGATGGTTTTATTTCTTTTAATGGATCTAATAAACTATTTTGGAAATGTGCCTAAGAAGAATATAACATATTATCATAAATACAGCATGTGGCCAAAGGTCAGTAAAGCCATGAGGTACCTGGGGAAGCTGACAACTGGTGGGAAGGACTACCTTGCTCTATATCTTTTATGCTGGTGAACGGATTCTTTAGTTTTGCAGATTTCAGAGGCCTAGTGGGTAGAAAGCAAAAGATCTCCTCATCTCTAGAGATTAAAATTCTGTGACTGCTGTCTCATCATTGGCAGTCTGCCTTGAAGTAGGCCTGTGATTATTAGTGCCAGAGCACTTAGTCAGACAAAGGGAAAGATGAGGAATAGCAGAGAAGCACAAAACTGGACCTGGTCAGAAGGAAGACTGAAAAAAGATACTGAAAGAGGGACATGAGCCCCAGAAATAAATAAATTCATTAAAAAAGCAAAACAGAAGGCAAAGCAGAATGACAAAAGAAAGAAGAAGGGGGGGATGGAGGAGGAGGAAAAGGAAAATAAAGTTAAAAAAAAACCTTTCGCATTTATGTAAGAGGAATAATTTTATTGATTTGATCTCTCTTTCAGTTGCCAGTGTTTGGAGGCAAAGGGGGAAAAAACCTTAATGGAAGCGGGAAAAGCCCTACGCTGCAAAAACAGCTAATGGATCCTTAATGCACTTGCAAAATAAATAAGGCCTGGGTTTCAAAGGTCTCCCTTAACCACGTCTGTTAAATGGATGCATTTCAGTATAGCTCAGGTTTAATATCTGAATACAGTAAACATTTAAAGGAATATGAGGAATATCTCACTTAAGACACAATTTCCAAACTTTCAGATATTATGACTACGAACCAGGTAGAATCAATTAAGTATTAAATATGATCGTAGTGGTCTGGAATGTCACCGATATTTTCTCACAGAACCGTAATAGTTGATGGCACTGTGTAATTGGCAATGTTTTGCACTGACCTGTACATTTATTCATTAATGTCATTTTCAGCCTTCAAACATAGGGCCTTCTTTTGGGGACTATTTTTTGTAACTATCACAAATGCAGCAAAGGTTGGAATTAACCACAATATTGTTTTGCAAATCAAACCGACTAAGCAGAGGTATTCCATAGAAGAATTCTGTAATTTTTGCAGGCATTCCCTGGTGATAATAGTTTGAGAAGTTGTTAATTGCTCGCACTCGCAAGAAGTTTTTCTTTACCGTGCAAAGTGTTTCCCTGCATAGACCAGCCAAGAGACGCGATGGAGCTGCCAGTCTCTGGTAAGATGTGCGTCTCACGGTGGGGCGCAATTTGGGGGTGGCAGGTTGGGCAGGGGATGGGGAGGGGCGGGTTGTGAGACGCGCATCTTATTAGAGACTGGCATCTCCATTGCGCTCCTTACCATTGTGTCCAGGGAAACACGTTGTAAAAAAAACTTCTAGAGAGTTCAAGAAGTTTGATTGAACTTGCGAGAAGGTTTTGGTTTTTTAACAACAAGTTTCCCTGGATACAACGGCGAGGAACATGATGGAGCTAGAAAGGTAAGAGTCACGTCTCGCTTCTCGCCCGCCCACCTGCCAGAAATTCAGGACTCTGCCCCTGATAATAAGGCCCCCCTTATTTTGAGGGTCAAAAAAAAAGACCCTGTCTTATTTTTGGGGAAACACAGTATTAAAATTAATTATTTTGTGGTTATTAATATAATTACTATTATTATAAATAATTTCAGAGTCCAGTTGATTATCAGATAATGAAAACTCCTAACTTTTAATTCTTGCTATTTTATAAGGCTCATTTGAAGTTTTTACTGGACAAATGAATTCTTTGTTCCAAATACTATGCAGTTTGTTGCAGGCAGTCAGCAACTATAAAGCAATATTGTGCAGTTGTTAATCATGACCACATTCTCCAAAGGAAGGACCTTTCATCATAGTATGAACACACCTTGGCCACCTCATGTTTGTTTTTTAGCACCCCAATGATGTGCTTTTGAGACAATTTAAGTCACAGGTGTCAAACTCGCAGCGCCACGTTGCTGTCATATCCCATTACATGACATTTTTTACATTCACGGAGCTGAGGTGGGCATGGCCTGCACGCGACACATCCAGCCCGTGGACCGCCAGTTTTACACCCCTGGTTTAAGTACTTTAAATTACATATTTCAGGTTTGATCCACTTTACAATAAAGCAAGAAAGGTGGTATTAAGACTTCTTTCTCTTTCTCTCTCTCTCTCTCTCTCTCACACACACACACACACCAATCCCCATTCCAGCCTCATTGCACTGATTTCCAGACAATTTCCTGCCCATTAATAGCATCTAGAGAGCAAGAAAGCAACACCCAGAGGGTTTTATCAATTGCTTATGTACTGCATGGATCAAAAAGAAGATACCACCATCGAGTAGCAAAACAAATGATAGACAATACTGGCAGGATATAGACTGGCAATGGAAAAGCAAATTTTGTGCCAGTATATTTTTTTGCTGGAACTTGTAGAAATGTCCAGCCCCATGCAGCTGTGGAAGACTAAAACTTCTGGAAGGTTTCTTGATTGTTTGAGGTCAGCATTGGAAATTGTGACAGGAATTCCCAGCCTCATTTTTAATGAATTAATTAAGGTGAAATTTCTTGGAATACTTTAAAATGCTTTATTCTAGATTTCTCCCATTGGGGCTAAACTATTGTTTGCAAATAAGCTATCTACTAACTCATCTGTTATTTCTTCTTCTCCTTTCCTAATGTCCACACAACCAAGACAGAAGTGGGCTCTAACTGAAGTGGTAATATTGAAAATCTTAGAACAGTAACTGTGTCAAGTTCTGGGATAAGAGCGAAAGCAACACAGAATTTACCACCTTCCAAATAAATACAAGCCTCATGGGTACACACTTCACACACACGTGCATGTGTAGTACAAAAAAATTACAAAAAAAAAAAGGATAAAAACAAGATGGCGATGCATGCGCAATGCCGGAAACTCAGCTTCTGCACATGCGCAGAAGAAGAAAAACCCGGGGGGGAATTCCCCTCCCCCCAAAAAATTCCCCCCAAAAAGATGGCGGCGTCCACAGACCAGAACCGGATCCATGACATCACCAGCAGCTTACTACCTACTCTATAGAACCAGTCCGAACTGGTAGGAACCCAACTCTGCCTGTGAGTTAGGCTGGACTGACAGAGATAATACTCACTTACAGTAGTGAGGCTCAAAATCTGTCCCCAAGGCTTTCCCCTCTATTTTCTCCCTTTACTTACAACAAATAATTGTTAAAGTTCAGTTTCTGATGATATCTTATTATTAACATCTGAGGGGCAGATGTTTTAAACATAATGTAGGATTTTATTTAATTTTCAATTTGTCACTGCCATGCCACATTTGAATGAAAATCTTGGCCTTCTCAAAACTGCTTTTAACTCAAGGAGGAAAACTTTGGAACAAATAGGAGCTTCATTCAGAGGTAAATAGCACTTTTAGTGATCCCCCCCTAGTACTAAAATAGAAAAAGGTATCTTACACTAAGCAGTATTGCATTCCAGTCTCATTTGGGTTTCCTTCATTTGTTATTTAGATTATTTTTAAAGTTTGAAAAGGTAATCATATTAAATGCAACTGAACATCTCATTTTAGCTGCTCCTCTGTTTTAGACTGGAACTCCTTGGTATTAGAGACCTATCTCTTTTCCTTTATGGAATTAGGTAAGTTTAAATAAAATAGTAAAAACTTCCAAGCAGAGCAATGGACTGGTGCCATTTATTATTTTTATTTTTCGAGAAAGCTTCTGAGTCCTATATGTGGATCCGAGATATTCCTGGAAATAAGGATGAGACTGAAGGCTGCCTCATTATAGCAATAATGATTTTTTTTAAATAAAAGCATTAAATGGGAAATTGACATGCTATAAAATAGGAAATAATTTCTCACTCTCTTTCCTTGTTTAAATTTTTTTTAAATGAGGTGGGGCAGGGAACTAACCAAGGGGACATTTAAGGGGACGACTACAGCCACAGTGCTATGCATTACACTGGACTAGCTGTGCTGCTTCACTAAAAGGAAAAAAAATATTGGCACTATAAGCCCCTGAAGTTATTGTCTGCTTAAGGGGGCTTCTCAAAGTGCAAAGAAAGCTTGCAGCGAGATAAGAAAAGGGCTCTTAAATTGTTTTTCAATGTTTGATTGCTTCTTGAGGAAAAACACTAAGAATATTACGGTAGGTAGGTTGGCCACCCTGAGATAGATAGATGGATGCAGTGGTGAAATCCTACCGGTATGCCCCAGTTTGGGTGAACCAGTAGCGGCCGTGGAGGCTGGTTCGGAGAGCTGGTAGCGCCGACAGCACAAAGCCTTCTGCACATGTGCAGAGGGTGAAAACTCATACCCGATGTGGCGCATGCCCGAGCGTGGTTCAGACTTCCGAACCGGTAGAGAAGGTAAGTAGATTTTACCACTGGATGGATGGATGGACGGACGGACAGACAGATAACGAATTCTAAAAGAAAAATTAGCCCCAAATTTATCTATCAGTTGGCCCATGCTGCATTTTTAGCTTAATACTTTATATTCCATTTTGTATTTTAAAATTGGCTTTATTACTTGTGTTCACTTTTTGAATTTTTTGTCAGATACTGCTTAGCTCTAATTGTAAAAAGTGATATAGATGCCCGTTTTGCCATCAACAAGAATTGTATTTTATGGAAGTCAATGGTCTCCCAAAGGACATGTTGCTTGTAAGCTATCACTTGGTAGATGCTCTGGAGCAGGAGAAATGTCCAGAAAGATAAAGACTATTTGCAGGACATTGTTCTTCTCTTGCATGAAGCCTTCAATGTCAGGGAAAGATACCATTTGGAAAGAATTGTAATTCAAAGTGAGTTTCAGAAGTAAAAGTCAGTTTTAGAAAAACAAATAAAACTAAAGGACAGCTTTCTGAAACAAAGAACTGTCATTTATAATAAAGGATGTATGGTCATTGTAGTTATATATTTAAAAGATTAAATAAAAATAACAACAATATTTACTTATGTGAGTTTACTTGACATACATATCAATCTACTCAGTGATTACAAACTTTTGGCCTCAATGTCAGAAATTGAGAAAAAGTCCAAGTTAACTCTGCTAGTCTCTCTCTCTCCCTCCCTCTTCCTCTCTCTCTCTCTCACACACATACACATGTGTACAAAAAGGAAACAATTATTTTTATTGTTTGAAATGGTGCAATACATTGTCAAATGAATATTTTCCTGAGGGGGGGAAAAGGGCCATACTTACAAAATGGCCGCAGGCTTTCATGTTTTCCAAAATTCAGGGGGAAAGAAAGTGTGATGGAAAGAAGGTAACTAGAATGGAAATGCTTGTCTATTCAAAACTGCATTTTGCAGTGTTTAGCAAATCTAGATCGGTGTTTCTCAATTTTAAAAATTGAAGATGTGCGGACTTCAACTCCCAGAATTCCCTAATCACTATACATATCCACACATTTTAAGGTTGCCAAGATTGAAAAACATTAGAGGCCTGCCTTTTGATCCTGAGTTTAGTGGGAAGAAATAACCAAAAAAGGATTAGTTTTAAAATGGAACAGGCAATTATTTGCTTAGTTCTACCTCCCAGCAGACTTTATTATGCAGCTTTGAGGCCTTTCCAAACGGTTCAGTTAGGCAGGGATAAGCATTTCTATTCATTAATCAGAAATAATTAGAAACTAACCTACCAGCCCTACCAAGACGGAGTCTTCAGATTCACTTTCCTCTCTCTTATACCCATATTTTCTGATCATTGTTTGGGGCCCTTCAGCACAGTGTCTTTTGTATGGGTACCTGGAGGAAATTCTAAGGCATGTGTATGGCCTCACCGGCTTGACTCCATATCAGTGTAAAAACACTGTCTGAATGGAGACAACTTTGACCACATATTGCAAGGGATTCAGTCTGGATTGGCTATCTTGTCCTCCCATTGACTAGTTCTCCAGTCTTCGGCCAACCCACCTTTTTGTTCCAGGAAACCAGTGGCCAATTGCTTTCCATCCTGGGGTTGGATAATCATGGATATTTTATATGTGTATGTACATATCTGTAAGACAGACACAATGTATATTACAAACATGACACTGGAATGTTTTTGATAAACTCATCAGGGTGTCCTTATTATTTGTCTTGTTCTACTAAGACAGCATGCTGGGTAAACGATCTTTGAGATATGAGCAATGAATATCAGTTATTTGACTTACTGGGACACTGGTCCCATTTGATTCCTCCCTCTTTTGCCGCTCAAGATTAATTCAGCTTGCTGTGAATATTTTCTTAAATTTAAGTAGTTGACATGTATTTGAAGAGTTGACACGTATTTCAAGAGTACCTCATAAATTTGTTTATAAATGCAGCTTTTAAGCATATGGGAGGATAACCTTCACCAACACAGTATTGTGTGATAAATTCAATTTATAGACACTAAGATAGAGCATAAACATACAGTACACACAGGAACAAGCAGCTTTAAGGGGGGAAATCCTTTCTTACTGACTTGTTTCTTCTAATGTCTAATGTTAAAATACAGGTCTGTGGCCTGTTAGGAACTGGGTCATGCAAGTGGCGGACAAACGAGTGAAATTTCATCTGTATATGCCCGGAATCTAGGTTGCATGCAAAACCATCCCCTCCTCTCGGTCTGCAAAAGACAATTTTCCTTCCAAAAGTGGTCCCTAGTGCCATTAAGGTTGGGGGACACTATTTTTAAAGGTTTCTTTTTCATAAATCTCTAATAGCACACTAGTTGTAAATTCTTGCTTTGTGGATAGTAGGTTGCTGGTTCAAAATTCTGGATATTTTTTTTTAATTATAGTATGTAATTACTTCTTGGAGTTTCCTACTTTTCACTGTAAGATTTTTAAAAATCCAGAGTTGGCACTCTTTCAGTGCTTTCCCAGTCACCTGAGACAGAAGACTGCACTGTCAGTTCTCTAACAGCCTAAATAACTTATGGTTTAATGTACAAATAAACCATATAGCTTTCCAAGTGAATTTCCAAATATATTGCAAAGAAGGCACAAAAATAACTGCATCTTATTACCAGAGGAAAAATATTGATGGATGAGATTAGGTTAAATTGGCCTTTCCCATCTCAGTCAAATTCAATTTATAGGCAAAAACTGAACAGATGAAAATAGGGATAGACTTGTAATACATAATTCTTATCCCAAGTAAATTTAACAGTTACCGGTATATTCTGTCTGATGTGCACTGGTATTGTTTTCAAAGCCAAGACTGTATTTGCTATTTAAGTTCAAAATATGTTAGAAAATTCTATTTCTTCATCTGCATGTAACCACAGTTCAGAATATACTTCATTTTCTAAAATAGCACAATGTTTGCTAGATGGAGTCTTAGTCTTTATATTTATATATATTAAAGCACTTGGAGACAACACATAGCAGGAGAATGAACTTTATGCGCAAGATTTATTATTATTTTGTTGCTAAATCTTATTTCAAAATCTACAGCTAGATATTGCCCCCCCAACATTTGTTACAGTCATATATTTTCTAATAAACAGTAATTTAGACAATAGAAATAGACCAACACAATGAAACATACTATACTATCATTTATAGGTGTTTTTAATATGCTCAGTGCATATGTTCATGTAATGCCAATAATATTGTTGGATTTACCAGGGTAGGTCTGATGGCTGCTGCTGTATTTTTCTGCAGTACTCCTCCTGCACTAAATGACTGCAGTGGAAAGAGGCTGTGCTTGAAATTTTTTTAAGGTAGCAACACTGCTTTTGTACATTCACAAAGCAAAACAGGAACTCCACTTACTTTGGATCTATCAGAATGGTAGGTACAATCCACCTTCCATTAAACTGAGAGGGAGAGGGGGAGAGGGGGAGGGGGAGGGAGAGAGAGAGAGAGAGAGAGAGATTGCATAACCCACCCCTTGTGTGTTGTGAGAGGATATTTCTCTAATTTTACCTGGTGCTTACTAATATACACCATCAGGAGGTACTATCTCTTTGCCTTTGGGAAACTGTAGCAATTTTAATTGGAGTACTCTCAAGCAACAATAGCTAAATAATGGACAGATTATGATGATGGATTCCAACCTATACTATTAAAGGAGTACATCTGCATTCAGAGAAAGATATAAAATGAAGCTGAAGCTTGAAGGACAGGGTCCCTAACTCCTAAATTGTATACATTATATCTAGTATAGGAGTGGGTATACAGAATGTGTGTCTGTACATATACTTTTAGAAAGAAAAGAATATGGGATAAACCAGTAATTTGAATGTAACAATGACAGTGCAGTTTGTGATTCATCATATTTCTAAAACAGAAGTGAAGGTAAGGCATTTGTTTTAATTCTGGATGCTTCTAACTGCCAAACTCTAATTCAAATCTACTATTCGTTTATTTTGTTTATTTAAAACATTTATGTAGCCACCCATCCATCAACCAACTCTGGCGAGGTATCTCCCAAACAAAGATTTATCAATCATTTAAAAGATAGCATAGCTACTTGTGGGAAAGAATTCCAGAAAAATAACATTATTTCAGAGCTTAGTTTAAGGAAGGACTTCCATCATATCATAGGTTCAGTGAAAGATCTTAAATGCTAACATTGATACTAAATCTTAAACAAAAGAGTAGATGCAAAAAACATTTTTTGGAATGCAACTTCAGTTAAAACAAATCAGGAAATATCCTTTTGCCTCTGAAGAGCAATTGCCAATTAGTGTTTACAATATTAGATCATATTAAGAGAAAATCAGCCTTGCTCCATCATCAATGCTATTTTTGTATCTGAGGACATGGATAAGGAAGTACAAGTTCAATAGAATATAGATGTTCATGTTCAAATTAGGGACATAGTTGTGAAATCTTCCATGTTAGGAAGAATTCCATTATATTAATGTTTTTAACATGTAGCTAATGTAAATCTCTGCATATTGTTTCTACTTTTCCATTTAGTTAATATACACATATGGAGCCACTACTATATGAAATGAGAGAAAACTCCTATTCCCTTACTAGCACTGATAATTTTATCCAGTTTGGTAATGAAATGTCTGCATGAACATCCAAACTCACAAAGAACCAAGGACCTCACCTGAGCTACAAATATTCTCTCCTATCAGTACACATGGAAGCCCTTGTCCTACTTGTTTGATTCCATCCCAATTTTCATACAATAAAAAGTCCAAAACTGTACACTATATGAATATTAGGGGATGCTAGCAGCCTAGCCTAAATTCAAGGTTATTTCTTGATCAAAAGGAATTGTTTTGGCTGGGAAAGATGAACAAATTGCAGCTCATCAAATCAGTCACGCCAAACCTTAGGGATTGCTCACATCTGTGCCTTATATGCCTCAAGACTGCCTCCCTAGACTGACCAACGTCTCAAGTAAGTTTGCTAAAGACCTTTGCTTTGCCATGCCTTGCCTTCTAAAAGCCTAGTTCTCCATCTTCATGAAGTTATACCTCCTGCCTCTGATGCTTCAGATGAATATTTTACTACCCTTAGGGCTTCATCTTCCCCCCTTAGGTTCCAATGATTGACAAGTTTGAAAAGTGGCCCTTCTCTGAATTATACTGTTTGCCTCTGGACCTACATAACAAATCCATCAGCATCAACCCATCCATGTCTTTAATGAATGAGTGAATAATTCTTTCAGGGAATAGTGAATTTCTTCTTACTGCCTGCTCATGGATTCAGGTGCAGGATATATTGATAACCAAAACAGATTTTCCTTGTGGAATCTCTTGGCTTATCTTCATGATTACAGATATAGCAAGGCAGCAGGTCTGCACCAAGGGTTTCCCATCTGACCCTCCAGGGTCACTCCTTGACCTGGGAATTCCCCTGCTGATCCAGGTTCCCTGGAAAAGCTACTGCTAATCTTTCAGGAGAGCTTTCCAGAGGGCTCAAAGCTTCCGCTAGAACTTGCCCTGTCCACTTGTGACTTCCTTCTGGAAATAGAGATAGCCAATACTAAACCTTGGCCTAAAGCCAGGTTGCTTAAGACTTCTTCCCTAAAAACAAACAGGGTGATAAGAAATATGAAAATGCAAAAATCATGCACATGTAAATTTGTGCACATTCTGGTCCAACAGTTATTATCCAGTTTGTGCTTTCAACCAATACTTAAGTCACCATCTCATAGCAAAACGCAAAGAAAGAATCTGTTTGATATACAGATGGTCTCCAGGAGGGGGGTAGGTAGCTCAACCATGCCAAACTGGCAGGCACAACGCAATGGCAGGAGCAATTGAAGATACAAATGTTAAAAAGGACTTTGTCATACTTAAAAAGGGGTGGGACTTAAATTCTTTGACATCATTGATCCACTGCACAGATGCCCAGACCCCAGAAGGGTCAATTTTGAGACCAATGGATTTTTCTTGAAGTCATCTTCATAGCTAGTTGAAGAAGGAAAGCAGAACAAGGCGGAAAAAAGGAAAACAATGAAATCAGATACCTGTAAACCACTTCTATTATTTCATCTGTCACACTTTCTAATGACCAATCCAAAAAGCATGTCTATGTGGATAGAGGTTGACTACTTTGATACTTCACATGGCTGTGTCAGTTATTATGCACAGGGGTGGTTTATTATTTTTTTTGGCCGTATCTTATTTGTGCTGCAAAAATCTTGATAGCCCCTTGACGGCAGGAAAGAAATATAGAAACATTTTGTTGCTACCTAGTCTTCATCTGGATTTTTAGATTGATAGTACACAAAATAAGAGCCAGCTTGATGTAGTGCTTAAGGCACCAAGCTAGAAACTGGGAGAATGTGATTTCTAGTTGTGCCTTAGGCAACAAAAGTCCCCCTGTCTCAACCCTAGAAAGGAGGTAAGGACAAAGAACTTCAGAAATCTTGCCCAGAAAACTGCCGGGACTAGTGTAGGCCAGGAGACAACAATGAGTCAAGGGTACATGCACATGCAGGTGTGTGCGCACACATATCCACACAAGCCCCGAAAATACACATTTTCTCAGCGCAGAAAAAAATGATTAGTGTAATTTCTCTATTAGTTTGGAACTTAATTATAGCTGATGAATGAAAATGATATGTAGAACACTATTACATACATTACAAAGGCCGCTTCAGAACCTTTTTAATATCTTTCTATAAATAGTACTGAATTGGTTTCTGACATCCTATAGTTAACCCCTGAAAATAGGAAAAGGAGCTCTTTCTGCCACATCCTATGGTTGATGACATGTTTTTAAAATATCAGGTTTCGGAAGGAAGGAAGGAAGGAAGGAGAGAGAGAAAGAAAGAAAGAAAGGAAGGAAGGAAGGAAGGAAGCTCTGTACCTGGCTTAAACAAAAGCATCAAGTTGATATCAGTTGAATAATGACAGTCTATAGTGGTGACTTTTATAAGGAAGAAACACATTATATTTATTTTCTTGAGGTTCTGGTGAAGTTATTGTCAATGTTTTGTGTTAAAAATCTTCAAGTTATGTATCTCATTTAAGAACTTACTTAGAAGCTGAAAATGAAAATGTAATGACATTGCATTATAGAATGTATATTTTGAGAAAATTCTAAGTCATGAAGTGCATATGGACTTCTTGCTGTCCTCAAGAAATTCCACTTAGATCTTGGTAACCAAATACAGGTAGTCCTCGACTTACAACAGTTCATTTAGACTGATGACCATTTTTCAAAGTTATGACCTTTGCAGCATCCTCATGCTCATGTGATCAAAATTCAGATGCTTGGCAACTGGTTCATTTATGACCATTACTGTGTCTGAAGGTGATGTGATCACTCTTTGCAACCGTCTGACAAGCAAAGTCAATGGGAAAGCCAGATTCACTTAACAACTCTGTTACTAACTTATCAATTGCCATGATTCACTTAACAAGTGTGGTTAACAAATGTTTCACTTAACAACATACATTTTGGGCTCAATTGTGGTTGTAAGTTGAGAACTACCTGTACGTAATAGCAACAGTAGAAACAGCAGATATATGCGCACACACATTTTATTTAAATTTCACTTCTGGCGTTAGGACCAGAGGTGAGTTGCTGCCAGTTTGGATAGGTTCTATAAAACCATTAGCGGAAATTTGCCTCCGCTCGCTAAACCAGCAGCGACGGCCGGCTGGCCATGCTCCTGAGCTGGTCCTCCGAGAGAAAATCAGTCCTCCTGGTGGAAATTGCCTCGAAAATAACCCTCTGCGCATGTGCAAAGCCTGCTGCGCATAGAGTTATTTTCGAGGCAATACCCCGATGCGCACTTCCATCGTGACCCAAACCTATAGGAAAGGTAAGTAGAACCCACCCCTGCTTAGGACTCTTAATAAAGATTGTTTGATATAGCTGTAGTTATTTTTTTAAAGTAATTAAGCAGTATGCATTTTTAGGAAAGGTGAATTTAAAATAAAAAGGGAAGAAAAGTTTTTAAGTCCCCCGAATCAAAGCCTGTAATATAATAAACATTTCTGTGCAATGCTATGTAAAGCAAAGCTTTCTATTCCAAAGGAAATGTTAGTTATCTAAAAGTCCAACTTCTAAACCTTATAAAACTTTTATACTGCACAACTCACAGAGAATGTAGGTGTTTACAAAGTAAAAACAGAAAAAAACTAATAAGACAAATGAGCAAAAAGATGGCAAAACTGGGCAACCAGCAAAACATGCACTTCAATCATTCTAGCTCAAAGCCAAAGGACTCTCCTCTTTTATTCATTGTTGACAACAGTGAATAGGCAGAGTAGAATTTTGATGCTTGTTGAAGTCACACCTTTTTCAAGAAATAATCAACACACTGGATTGTGATTATCAGCACAATTCAATCCAAACAGTGAACAGGTGATACAGCTTTCATGTATTTTTATTAAGAGATGAAAACCAGCATGTTCCTTGTTTCTTCAGTAGCAATAAAATTAGCTCTTGGCTGCCAAGCAAAGTTGCTGTTGCCTCAGACAGAAACAGTTTTACACTGAAATGCTCTGAATATTTGTATTAAAACATCTTCAATTGTCCAATGAGCCAATTGGTTAAAAGAACTGAATTAAAAATGTGCCTGCATCTGCTAGGCAGATGAGATAAAAGGACCAAATGGGTGAGTCTGTTTCCCTAGGGGGGAAAAAGGAAGCTTACTCTGAAGTAGGTTCTTAAGCTAGCAGAAAATAGTTATTACTGGTGTTAACACAGCAAGTTCTTTAGGAATATTTCCCTCCGGTGTGAGAACATTCATTTTAAAAAGCAAAATGGTGTAAATGTGGATTAGTAGTTAAGCCTGAAATGAGACAAAGGCTCCAAGTCCTTAAACTAAATTGGCCTCCAATAACAATAAAAGGCTTAGAAACTTCAGAGATAATGCAAGTAAAGGGCTAGATCAGGGGTTGGCAATCTGCAGTTCTGGAGCTGCATGCGACTCTTTGGGCCCTCTTCCTTTTGGAAAGCCGGACTGGTGGAGGAATGAATGGCGGAGGCTTCCCTCCCCTCCTCCTCTCTTGCACCCTCCAGGCCCTGTCACAGCCGGCCAAGAGGGTGGCTCACAAGAGGAGGAGGGGGAGGAAGAGGGAAGCCCCTGCCGTAGGTTGTGTTCATTGCTCCACCAGTCCAGTTTTCCAAAAGGAACAAAGAAAAACAGCTGGCGAAAAGCCCCAAAGAGAGCACACAGGGCTGCAGGACTTTCTGAGAGTGAGAAGAGACACAGAGGCAGGGAGCGAGAGACACACACAGATATAGAGAGGGAGCAGAGAAAGAAAGAGACGGAGACACAGAGAGAGAAATGAGAGAGGGATGAGTGGGAGATAGAGAGATAGAGAGAAAAAGAAAGACAGATAAGAGAAAGATAAGAGGGAGGGAGGGAGAGGGAGATAGACAAAAAGAAAAAGATTAGAGAGAGAAAGATACAGAGAGGGAGATAGACAGGGAGAAAAATGAAAGGAGAGAGAGAGACACAGAGACAGAGACACAGAGAGGGAGTTACCTATTTCCCATAGAAAACACTGAGTCACAAAACCTGGGTAGATGTGGCTGGGGGTGTGTCATGTGACTGGGTGGGAGTGAGTGATATTGAGTTGGCCACGCCCACCCAGGTTTTGTGGCTCCCAGTATTTTGTCTTCTGTGGGAAATGGGCCCAATTTGCTCTTTGATTGTTTAAGGTTGCCGACCACTGGGCCAGACTTTTGTCAGGATGAGGAAGAAAGGCAGATACTTACTGAGCACTATGATTAAAATAACTTAAAATAGTTGTACCATAACCCAAACACACTGCAGTTTCACAATCAATCTGTTATTTGAAAATGTAACTTTGTAACAGCTAATTATACACACACACACACACACACACACACAAACACAGATCATGAATTACTTTAACATGAGTTTGAATTGAATATGTATAGCAATAGCACTTAGACTTATATACCACTTCACAGTGCTTTACAGCCCTCTCTAAGTGGTTTACAGTCAGCATATTGTCCCCAACAATCTGGATCCTTCAATCTGGAAATGGAAGGATAGAAGGCTGAGTCAACCTTATATTAGCAAATACTAGCAAACTACATTCAGAGCGTTATTGCAAGACAACCTGGGAGGAACAAATATAATCAGTCTCTTTTTTGTTAGCCAAGAAAAGTTTGGGAACATACCAATTACTTTTCAAAATCCAAATTCAATAATTTGGTTGGGGTAACAATATTTTTAAAAACTACTCACTGCAAAGGTACTATGTATGATTAAAATCATCACTGTATCAGAATTCTGGTGTTCCAATTTGAAATGTTTTATATTTTTTGTCTTGATCTATTCAGGGACAAAGTATCATAATCCTGCATATGAAAAGGAAAAAAAAATCTTATTTTCTATTGTTACAGTGGCAAGCAAATATCGTGTATGGACCTAGTGAAAAGCAAGACAGAAAGTTTAAGAAAATATACTAATGCATTTCAAAATTAATTATACCACTGGATTATGGAATCATGTTTTCATTTTATTCTTTCTGTTTTATTTTTGTATTATTTGTATGCCGCTTAGAATCTTTTTGGAATTGACTGGCTTTTAAACTGCTGAAATGACTATATCGGTGATGGCGAACCTATGGCGTGTGTGCCACAGGTGGCATGCATAGCCATTTCTGAGGGCACACGAGGCGTTGCTCTGTCAGTAATAAGCTGATTTTCAACCTTGATTTTCTGATGTTTTTCGCCCTCCGGAGGCTTCAGGAGCTTTCAGGGAAGCCTCCAGAGGGCGGAAAACGGCCCAACGGACAAACCGGAAGTTCGGGAACAGACTTCCGGTTTGCCTGTAGGGCCGTTTTTCATCCTCCGGAGGCTTCAGGAGGTTAGCTATCA
>JANHFT010002142.1:108333-121491 GCA_032467955.1 Pseudoxenodon macrops
ATGAAACAGTGGATCATCTTATCAGTGGCTGCAGCAAAATCTCACAAACTGATTATCTACAGTCATGATCGAGTTGCCAAAATCATACATTGGAAGCTTTGCCAGAAGTTTGGGTTCAAATGCAGCAAAAAATACTGTAAACACCAAATTTACAGTTCTTGGAAATGAACAGGTCAATATCTTGTGGGACTTCCAGATCCAATCAGATAGACCTCTGGCCTACAACACGCCTGACATCACTATTGTGGAAAAGAAAAAAGTCTGGTTCATTGATACTGCAATATCAGGTGATACAAAAATTGAAGAGAAACGACTAGAAAAAATAACAAAATATTGTGATTTGCAAATTGAAGTTGAGCGATTGTGGAGGAAGAAATCAATGGTTGTACCAATCGTAATAGGAGCTCCTGGAGCAATATCCAAAGGGCTGCCTAGTTACATGGAAATTTTGAACTTAGTACACCTTAATATTCTGACATTGCAAAAAAATCACCTTGACAAATGTTGAAGATGATGGATTTCATCTTGATAATGAAGAGTTGATAAAAGCAGTAATACCAGAAGAAGGCTACAAGTGTTTAGGAAGCTTCTGACCTGCTGCACAACCAAGTCAAGGAAGCTACTTCAACAAAATACATGAAGTGAGTCCAGAAAATCTTGAGATCAAAGCTGAGTGGAGGAAATATCATAAAAGCAATTACCGTATTTTTTGGCATATAAGACACACCTGAGTATAAGACGCACCTAAGTTTTTTGGGAGGAAAATAGGGAAAAAATCTGCCTACCAGGTCTTCATCTGGCTAGTGTCCTTAGTCTGGTCAGCTTCATCACATTATTTTATCCCTTGATTAGGACTGAAAAAAAGCTTCTAAAGTACAGCTGATAGAGAGAAGCAATGAAAAAAGCCTGCAAAGCCGGGTAGGTCATTAGCAGCTGGTTAGGTCTGAAAAAAAAGTTCCTTGAAGGGAGTAGCAATGAAAAAAGCCTGCAACGATCACTTCACTCTCCTCGCTAGGTCTGAAAAAAAGCTTTGAAAAAGCTACATTCTGAGTATAAGATGCACCTTAATTATCAGCGTCTTTTGGGGGGGGGGAGTGTGTCTTTTACTTATGAAAAATACAGTAACACCTGGGCAGTGCCTGTAATACGATACTCAGCTGGAATAATTGATTGGACTCAACTAGAACTTGATAACCTGAATCAAAAGACAAGAAAACTAATGACAGTGCACTATGCTCTGCACCCAAAAACTGATATTGAACTGTTAACTTTTTAGCAGTACCAGACTGAATTGAATTGAAGATTAACCATAATAATATTAGTAATAAAACAATAATTTCAACACAGAATTACATGTAGTTTTTAAAAAGTAGTATTTTTTGTTATTATCTGAGACTTTTAAATAGGAAGTGAATATGCAGGTAATCCTCAACTTACATCCATTTGTTTAGTGATTTAGAAGTTACGATGGCACTGCAAAAAAATAATAATACTTCTGTTGACTATGGCAACACCAAACAGGCATGTGATCAAAATTCAGGCACTTGGCAACTAGCATATATTTATGATGATTGCAGTGTCCCGAGGTAACGAGATTGCCATTTGTGACCTTCCCAAGTGGGTTCAGACAACTAACTTCTATGGAAGAAGCCGGACTAGCTTAATAACAGCATGATTCACTTATCAGCCATGGCCAAAAAGGATTATAAAATTGCATGTAACTTACTAACAATCGCCTTGCTTAGCAACAGAAATTATCTTAAAAATCTTAATTTGATCAATTTTATTTGATCACAACTCTAAGAATACCTGTATTTATAAACATAATATCTCAACTTCATATGATGAATCCACAGAGAAGAAAATATTTCTGTGAAAAATACCTATTAGTAAAATTTCAGTCTTGGTGTAAATTCCAGAAGAATTACTTTATTGTCTTCAAAATATTTAGTGTGCTATCTAGTTTATTGTTAAACAGTTTGAAAGTCTGCAAATATTTCTTTATGTTTTTAACATGATGCTTGCATAATGTCAGTTACCATTTTATAAAAAATACACTAAAACTTAAAATGAAGTTTCAGGAAGGAAGAAAAAGAATCTTAAAGTATTCAGAAACTGATGAATTGCCAAAGAAAATTTTCTTTTAACTGCTGAGGTAAACAATGTTTTTTTGAAATTATAATCCTATTTTCTGCACAGGTTGTGTTAGCCAGCTGGTACCGCATATATACAGGGGCAATGAATTCTTTTGGCATTCAGACACAAAAGTGTTGGACTGTGAATAGAGGGGAAGGTCTGAGTCCTGTTGAAAGCTGTGAAGGCAAGTGTTCCTTATTTATTCATTGTGAACTTTGGACAAAATGGAGTGTGAAATAATAAAAAATTCATTTTTGAAAAGTTATTAAGAATTAGAATTTGTGGTTATCCATGGTCTAATTAAATACTAGTTGATCAATTAACATTTGACTAATTTGTGCATATTGCAAAAGTCTTAATATAGAAATCTTATTTTCAGAAAGGATAATACTTTAGCTTGTTAAAAGAAAATAAAGAAATTGGCCAGATATGGGTATATAAATAATTTAGAAACTTGAAATTATAAAAATACAGCATGTATTTGTGTTTGAGTCCAAGCAGCATCATACTAATACTCATGTCAATGGGCAGCCCTCTGAGATCTACCTAGGCTGTTTCCTATTTGACCTTTCACTTTTTAAAAAGTTTAGTATTCTAAATTTAAATAAAATCAAATGAAAGCAAAATACAAGTCATTCAACATTATTTTTGTTTATTACAATGTCTCGGTGCTACATAATCTTTCATTGTAAATAAAAATTATGGATGGCCATATTAGAAAATGTAGAGTACTTCTATGGGAGATAATCAAGAAAACTCGAGTTGAGTAGATTAGAAAATTAAGGGGGGGAAAATCAGAAAGTAGCAATAGCAAACCATTTCCATATTGTCAAGATATCCATTAAATCAGCATGAATTCAGCTCAAAAGAGGCTGCCTTTAACTGATATCAGTAGATTATATTCAGCAGCATCCTGGAGATGAAATTCTACAAAATGATGGATATGGCATTACAATCCAAATTCTTCTTTCCTTTGATTGCAATTTAGGTGCTTGACAACTGTCATGTACTTAAAATTGTTGCAATGCCTTTTGAGCACATGATCACGATTTTCAGTTTTTCCAGTTGGTTGATCATTTAATAACCATGATGATTTGCTTAATGGCCATGGTAATTTCCTTAACAACTACGATAAAAATTGTAGTTAAATCCTGTCCAGAAATATTTTGCTTACTGGCCATATTACTTAGCAACTGAAATTCCATCCCAATTGTGTCAATGAGTACCTATAGATATAGAGTTATGTTAAGAAGTGACAGTGCAAAAAATAAACTGACCAAAAATAAATAACCAACCCACAACTGTTTTTGTTTATAGGCTACATAATATTTTTATTGACAAAAATAACGAGTTTAGATATCTGGAAGATGTATTCCCTGCCTCAGGTAGGAAGAGAGCTCAAATGGAAAATGCAATACTGACATTATGGATAGGGCTGCAATTATTTTAATATGATCTAAGCCATCTTTAAGAAGCTGAGCTATCGTTATTGAAAATTACGTTATAGCTGCATTTTGAAATGGAGCTCTGGGTGGATGATACTGCAATTACTCCTTTCTAGAAATAGTGCAGTCTAAATTCATGAAGGATTTCAGATCCTCAAGCGTGTTCTTCTTCCTTACAGATGGAAAGCTGGTGTAGCATTTGCTGAAACCCATAAGGTGTACAGCTGCAGTTATCAAAACTCTTATCCCAAACACTGTCAGCATCCTCACAACTTGACCACATTTTCTGCTTTGAGTTCATGATGTGGTAATTACCACTGTGATCATGTGTCTTCCAATGAGTATCTTCTCCATAGAGGGTGGAGCTAGCATCCAGGCATGGGAAGTCCCTTGTCCTCCTAGCCAATAGAACTGAGTCTTTCAAAGGTATTTAACCCCCTCCATAGCTAGGATTCCCCAGCTATTCACACAGTCCTCAGATCAGGACGGATGTGTGGTGCCTTGCTCCTCTCTCTATCGAGATTTTCCTCTTATCTACTGCTGATGCTATCCTCACAGTGAGTTTCCAATTTACCCCTAACAGAAGCAGCATCTGTGGGCTAAGAACCCAGGCTGCTGCCTCTGTATCCCTTGCCTTTGCCACTTGCCTTAGTGTGGCCTAACAGCCCGAGGGGTTTGACTCCCCCAGAGCGGCCACTGGAGCTTCAGGATGCTCCACTCCTCTAGAGCTCCATAGAATTAAGGCACAATTGTATGGGACCCCTTAATTGATCCCTAGGGCAGGCGGTGTGGCCAACGGAGCTTCCAGCTCCCATCCGGACGCCACTGGCATTTTCGGGCAGTTGTTAAGAAGCTTAGGTGGATAGGCAACCAAGATCACGAACCGCAGTTCCCCTGGAACCAACGGCCATCTGAGCCAGCGGGCTCCCCGCCGGGCAAGGGAAGCAACGGGAGGCCATTAGAATGGGCCTCGTCGTTTACGCCTACTGGAGCCAGGTGCTATCACTATTGCCGGATGCCATTTTGTTTTGGGTAAATAGCCGGGCCCCATCCCCACCAAAGCCGGGTTTTTTTGGCGTAAGGGAGGTGGCACAAGTATCAGGCAGGCAAATTCCAGCCAGCAGCAGCTACCTGCAGGCAACGGCCTCTGATTCAGTCCCCTCCAGAGGCAGGCTTTGAAGCTCGGGAGACTATTTGGAAGCTCCTGTGGCCATTTTGGAAGTTCCAGCTGCCATTTTGGAAGTTCCGGTGGCCATTTTGGTAGTTCATTGGCCATTTTGAAAAGTCCCGGTGGTCATTTTGTTTTGGATTATATCTGACGGCCATTTTGTTTGCATAGAACTACTGACTTATTACAAAAAAATTCAAAACAATTCAGAAAAATTCAGGAATAGCCTCAAATCCCTACTAGAGGTCAGTACAGCTGCCCAAGATGGGGGGAAAGGCTGCTCACAAAGACAAGGGATCTAAGGGATCCCCCAAAGTGGAGAAGGGACCCAGTATGGCCACTGGAGACAGGGCAAATAGGCACAGTCACCCTAAGCAGGCCAGGAGCTACAGAGCGCGATGAAAGCCGCAGAAATAGAGCCCTGGAGAAAATCTCTGCCCAATCCTCCTCAACTACTCCATCAACCATCCCCAAAGGAATTCCCCCCTCTCCTCAACACTCGGGGGTGGCATCTGATCAATTGTCACTGGATCTACATGAGGTCAACGTAGATAATTCCCAGATATGGGGAAGACCATCTATCCCACCCCAGGCTTCTGCTGAGGCCCCAGCCGGGACAACTACAACTTCACAACATGCTGACCTGGATCCAGCAAACCCTCCCATGACAACTCAGATGCAGAACTTCTTGGCAGCAGCAATCCAAAAGGGAATTGCAGAGGGGATGAGACAGATGGACGCACGACAGGCCCAGCCCCGGGCATCCAGCCCATTTCCTGAACCCACTCGACCTTGGCACAAACCAACTCCCAGACATAGGGAGGATTCTTCCTCAGAGGATTCTGAGGATCAAGGTTCACATGGAATTGGATCTCTCAGAGGATGAAGGCAGGGCCCCAGTCCCACCAGCCGTCTCAACCCTGTTTCAACCAGCATTATTCAAGTCTCTGTTGTTTAAGGCCAAGGCCTCGGCTAACCTAACACTGGCTCCAACCACTGATCCAACGCTTCCGCAACCATCATCCCTTTTTGTGGAGCCAGCCTTGGAGGTAGATGTGGTGCCTGCTCCACAGATCTTCCAAGACGCCATATGTCATCAATGGGTCAACCCGATCTCTGGCCCAATGCCGTCCAGCCTAGACAAAAAGTTCTATAACATCGAAGCTGACCTGGCGGACTCGCTCAAACCACCAGTTATAGATGCTCCAGTAGCAGCACTACCATGCCAGGGAATACAGCAGAATTACTAAAACCCGAAGACAGGAGGACGGAACAGGCTCTACTCAAATCACATCAATCAGCAGCCTGGGCGGTCAAGGCCTCTACCACCGCCTCCTTCTTCTCACGCACATCCCTGCTCTGGCTACAGCAACTCCAGAGCAAACTGCCAGTTTCGGAAACCCGACTCCACCAGGATGTCAATAAACTCCTGGCCGCGGCACAATTTACAGGAGATGCCACCATCCAATCGGTGTGGTTCACTGCAAGGGCCATTGGATCTTTGATAGTGGCAAGAAGAATGCATTGGCTCCGGTCATGGCAAGCGGACACACGCTACAAATCTTCTCCATTCCAAGGAAAAAGTATTTTCGGGGAGGCTTTGGACCCAATTCTCATTGAAACAAAAGACAAGTGCAAGATCCTGCCTACCTACTCGTGCAGAAGTTCTTATTGCGTAGCCCATACTACAGGAGGCCATTCCGTTCACCTGAACCTTCGACTTCCTTCTCACGCACTCCAGGTCAGTATGGGGCTAGACAGAGGCAGGAACAGGATAAACAATCCATGGGAAAACAGTTCAGACGGCCCTTTCGAGGGGGAGGGGGTGACCCTTCAGACGCCCCAGATAGTTCCCCCCCGGAGCCACCCATCGGAGGAAGATTAACATTATATGCCCACCGATGGGAGGCCATCATGACAGACACGTGGGTGCTAGAAACCATCCACCAAAGTCTCTCACTTGAACTGCTCTCCACCCCTCCCAGGTCGTTCATCCAATGCCCTCTCTCTTGCAATCCGACAAAACAGGCCCTTATGGCCTCAGCCATCCAGCACCTGCTTCAAATTCAAGCCATTGAGACGGTCCCTTCGGACCAGGTTGGGCGGGGGTTCTACTCAATCCTTTTTGTACTCCCCAAGTTCTCAGGCGGGTGGAGAGCAATTCTCGACCTCAAGCGTCTCAACCGGCATATTAAATATCGCCGCTTTAAAATCCATCCTGGGATTTCCTTGCGTCTATTGATCTCACAGAGGCATACCTGCACATCCCGATCAATCCTTCCCACAGGCAATAACTTAGATTTGCTATGCAGGTGAGCGTTATCAATATGCAGCTCTCCCGTTTGGCCTCTCTTCAGCACCGTGGGTCTTTACCAAGATTCTAGCGGTTGCAGCAGCTCACCTACACACCATCCCAATACGACTCCAGTGTTATCTTGACAATATCCTGGTCCAGGTCACCTCCAAGACTCAGGCAGCACAAGATGTCAGCATAGTTTTAGACACCCTTGAAAACTTAGTGTTCTCCATTAACAAGGAGAAAAGTCACCTGTCTCCTGACACCACCTTGGCACCATTATAGATTCATGACAGGGTAGGGTTTTCCTTTCTCAGGAGCAACAGGACAATATCACACAATTAATAGACAATGTCCGACAGCACAGAAGGGTTCCACTAACCTGGCTGTCCACGCTCCTGGGGAAGATGATATCCTGCATCTCCATCATCCCATGGGCACGCTTACACTCCAGAGACCTACAGTGGTTTCTCCTCCCATACCAGAAGGCGGGTCAGGCGACAACGACGACCAAAGCCATCCTACCATCAACAGTTCTACATTCCCTCAGATGGTGGACCTCGCCGGTCCTCTCTCGGGGCAGCCTCTTCCAGAAACCACAGAGGCTTGTGGTTACGACGGACGTGAGTCTGACGGGATGAGGCGCCCACGGACTCTCCCAGATCATTCAAAGTCACTGGTCCGAGTCGGAGAGCCTCCTCAGCATCAACCTGCTGGAGCTACGAGCAGTGTTCTTGGCCTTGAAGCGCCTGCGCCACCAGGTTTCAGGACACCACATCCTGGTGCTCACAGACAACATGAGCACCAAGGTGCACATCAACCGCCTGGATGGAACGAGATCCCGCTCTCTCATGAGAGAAGCAAAGAGGCTAGGCCTCTGGGCGGAGTGACACCTGCTAACGATCTCAGCAGAGCACATCTCCGGAATCAGCAACACACAGGCAGACTGGCTCAGCCGTGCGACAGTAGATCAGGCGGAATGGTGTCTGCATCTGGACACCTTCCACAAGCTGACTCGCAAATTCAGCTCTCCAGTGGTCGATCTCTTTGCCACTCCGGACAACGCACATCTCCCTCGGTTCTTCACCAGGTACCAGACTCCGGGAGCGGAGGGAGCCAACGCCCTGCACTGCAGGTGGCCTCAGGGATTACTGTATGCCTTCCCTCCACTTCCCCTTCTCCCCAGGGTCATATCCAAGATACTGGACGAAGAAGCAGAAGTGATCCTTCTGGCCCCGCACTGGCCAGAAGATCCTGGTTCGCGGACCTGAAAACATTGTCAGTATCCGACCCCTGGCCGATACCACTATCACCACCGCTGCTCAGCCAAGGGGCTCTGCTACAGCCAAACCCCCAGTGGCGCAGACTAACCGCTTGGCACTTGAACGGGTCGCCTTGAGGTGCCAGGATGTCTCCCCGTGGGCGATGATAACCATACAAGCAGCCAGGTGCCCATTGACACAACGCATTTACACAGCGACCTGGCGAAAGTTCTGCACATGGTGTTACCAGAATGCATGCTCCCTGGTCCGACTATCCATTGGCAAGATCATTGACTTCCTGCTGGACGGTCTGGATAAAGGTCTGACCCTAACACCCTCCGCCGTCAGGTGGCCGCACTGTCCTCTGTGCTGACTTTTGGATCATTTGGCTCTCTAGCCCATCATCCGACAGTGAAAACATTCCTTTGAGGTGCTACGAACATCTGCCCTCCGGTCATCCATAGGTATCCTACCTGGGATCTCCCCAAGGTCCTGCTCTCATTAACCACAGGGCCCTACGAACCCTTGTGCGGGGCACCCTTGCGACTTCTCACTTGCGAGGTGGCATTCCTCGTGGCAATAACATCCGCAAGACGAATATCCGAGTTAGTCGCCCTTTCAGTACGGCAAGACTTTTGTATCTTCCATCTGGACAGAGTAGTGCTCCATATGGACCCTTCCTTTCTCCCTAAAATCAATTCCTGGTTTCACAGGGCTCAGGAACTCGTGTTACCCAACTTTTGTCCTAACCCGACCCACAGGCTCGAGCGGCAGTGGCACACCCTGGATGTTCGCAGGGCTCTCCGTATCTACATCCGCAGAACGTCGGCCTTCCGTAGGACGGAATCACTATTTGTCTCCTTCTTACCGTCGAAGCTCGGCCACAAGGTCCAACCATCCACCATTGGCCGAATGGCTTAGAAGCACGATTGCCAAGGCATATGATCTATCATCCGCTTCGAGGCCGGCACGTATCACTGCACACTCCACCCGCAGTGCAGCGACCACGGCGGCCTGGGCAACCCAGGCATCCATTGAGGAGGTCTGCAGGGTGGCCACATGTACATTTCCTTCCCCATTCATCCGCCACTACAAACTCGATGCCTTCACCTCAGCGGATGCAGCGTTCGGCCACAGGGTTCTACAAAGGGTTCACCAACCATAACCCGCGTTTACCAGGCCTTACCCACCCTAGTATTCAGGGCTTTGGCATGTCCCATGCCTGGATGCTAGCTTCACCCTTTATGGAGAAGGGACGTTGGTCCTACCTGATACGCTCTTTCTCGTAGGGTGGAGATAGCATCCAGCCCCAACCTGGGCTTGGGACCTTCCTGACTAACACTCTCCTACTTTCGAACCTTTCTTCTACTCTATCTGGCACCACACGTCGAGTCCCTCTTCGACCTTCGAGAATAGCTGGGGAATCCTAGCTACGGAGGGGTTTAAATACCTTTGAAAGACTGTCCTATTGGCTAGGAGGATGAGGGACTTCCCATGCCTGGATGCTATCTCCACCCTCTATGGAGAATAACAATATATCTCTATTTCATCATTTAATATACTATTAATATTGCATTTTTCTATTCTTCTATGTGGGACATTTCTATAAAAAACACATTTGTTTACCAACGCCCCCTTTTTTGCAATTGAAGAATACTTGCAAAACAGATTAATCAGTATCTTCTACATAAGTACCAGGAAAATCTTGCCCTGTCATTTTCTCATTTCACTTTTAATTGCATTAGTGTGATGAATTTGGATGACTTAACTAGAAGAGGACTGTACTTAAGTGACATTCCCCTGCATGATGCTACTCGTGATTTGGTCCTTTTGGGAGAGCAATTCCGAGAGGAATACAAACTGACACAAGAACTTGAAATATTAACGGATAGGCTCCAGCACACTTTAAGAGCTTTGGAAGATGAAAAGAAGAAGACAGATACGTAAGATTTAATCTCTTATTTTGAATATGAACTGGTATAAATGATCAATTTTATCACTCTGCTGTCCTCTAGAGACTCATAAATTGCCTAATTCCTAATTGCCTAGTTAAAGTCAGTGACATTACTCTAGATAAATTAAGATAAAAATGTTGAACAAAGAAACACAAACATTGCTGAAGCCTGAGAATGTTTTCTATTTACTGTTCTTGCACACATGTGACCTTTATATTTAGGTCACCATTTCTCTTATCAGTCTGGGTGGATAAAGAAGATATAAATGTTTGAATACAGTGAAGGTAGTTTAGTGTCATGCCACTAAACTAAACAATCTGCAGTGTCTGAACTTTCTAATGGAATATTCATATGTAGTTTAATCATATAAATTGCTAATTTTAGGGTATTTTTTTTTAAAGAAATGGTTATGAAGCTTTGCATTAAATGCATTCTTCAGCTTTCACAATCTAAGCGAGTTGCAATTCACTCCTCATAATATGTAGTCATCATTGTCAAATTAATTTCTAGTTATGAGAGGGTATCTCAAGGATATCTGTTTTTGAAATCCTAATGTATCATGGACTACTGCTGAGTTTGTCATCCAATTTTTGTCTTGTAACAGTATTTTGTTACAAAATTCAATCTGCATTAAAGCAGGAGTCCCCAAACCCCCGGTCTGCAGCTCACTACCAGTCCATGGACTATTGGAAACTGGGCCATGCAAACGAGCACATGAATCTCCATTTGTTCAGGCGGCAGGTATGTGTGCCTGCCGCTTGCACAAATGGAGCTTTGTGAGAATATGTGCCAGCTGATTGTGCAGAACCAACCACTCTTCCACCGCCTGCCCCTGCTGTTTTGCAGAGCCAGAAAGGTTGGAGGTTGCTGCATTAAATTCAAATAAGTACAAAAGAAATCAGAAACATGTAACAAATCCAAATGAAGTACTACAAAAATTGTTAGATATTGATGATATAATTATTGTTAAGCAGCATATTAATAGGGTTTTAATCATATATCTATTCAGCAGAATATAATTTGCCTACATTGGGCTTAAATGGTGTATGCCTGTATAAATAATAATAAAATAATAATATAATATAAATAAATGTATAAAATAATTTACTGTATATATTTATTGTGTTGTTTGTTTAGAAGTAAACTTTATAATGCAAATTATGCCTGCTGTAGAATATGCTAAGTTTTTAAATCAGTGAATACTAGACACGAATATGATAAATTTATTGGAATAAGAACAATTTATTTCTTTTCTATTTTTTTCCTTTGCTACTGTTACGCAAACTTATATAGATTATTGTATTCTGTGCTTCCTCCATCTGTGGCCAATGAACTGAGACACAAGCGTCCTATACCAGCAAAACGTTATGATAATGTGACTATATTGTTTAGTGGCATTGTTGGTTTCAATGCCTTCTGCAGTAAACATGCCTCTGGAGAAGGAGCTATGAAAATTGTTAATCTTTTAAACGATCTTTATACAAGATTTGATATTTTGACTGATTCACGAAAAAATCCATTTGTTTATAAGGTAAATATGAAATGTCATTTCTTTTCTGTGAAGAGGGCAACACTGTAATAACTACCTTATGACAAATAGTGTAAGATGTATTTCTTTATGTATTACAAATAACAGAAGCTAGAGATGTGGGTTACAGATTCCAAAACATTTTACTGAAGTCTCAAGGTATCTCTTGGCAACTTTCCTAATATGGGTTTACACAGTCTGATGCTGGGCATAGTATTTACAATCTGAAGTTAAATTCCTGGTTGGTTTATCATGAAATAAAATGAAAGATCAGTTTTGGTCAACAGATTGTTAGAGTCTTTTCTATACAGATAAACATCATAATAATAAGTTTTCTTTTATTATGTTTAGCAATACAAGAGTGATAATTTTGAATATTATATGTCACTGTGGGTTGAATATCATTCAGGAAAATTGTTTTAACTGCTGCTGTAAAATAATATAGATAATAGGTTTATTCTTCCAGGAAAAAATTGTCGTGATCTATGGTCTTGCACTTCTTTTGGTGGCTGTGGCTTATTGGAAGATATATATTTTGATGTACTTCTTAATCTCAAATCTATTTTTAAATAAAGTTTCCTGTATTGACCATACTGGAATTTTGGCAGATGAAAGCCAGTGGGTATATTAAAATGGAAATTATGTTATTTTGGGGCAAAAAGATGAGAAGTTAATACAATTTTCCAGAACTTGATTTCCTTTATATTTGTTAAGAATACATCTCCCAAAATTATTGATATAAGTGTATGTACTGAAGATTTTAGCTTCTTAGGATTTGTGAAAAACCGGGAAGATCGAGCAAATATGTTCCATGTTTGATAACTGTAAAAATAATCTTTCTAATGAAATGATACTGCTTTAATGCCAGATGATTGATAATCAAAGATTATTATTTTACTGAGGCAAGCAAAGAAAGGGAGTATCATAACTTTCAGATTTATATTTTTCTAGGTTGAGACAGTTGGAGACAAATATATGACAGTAAGTGGCTTGCCAGAACCGTGCATTCATCATGCACGTTCTATCTGCCACTTAGCATTGGATATGATGGAAATAGCTGGACAAGTTCAAGTTGATGGGGAACCTGTTCAGGTCAGTGATTGGCAACATATTATGGGGTTTAGGGATTTTATTATGGTGCAATTTCAGTCCTGACTTAATGTAGAATCAACATTCAGGTTTTTAAACTCCATAAAAGTTTAGGCAAGATGATGACCCATATTATGAGAAATCTGTCTGCTACTTTTTTACTTACTAATTCCTTGTTGCTATATACCGTATTTTTCTGAGTATTTACCCCCAAAAAGAGGGTGAAAACTTGGGTGCGTCTTATACACCGAATGTAGCCCCCCCCCCCCCCCCCCCCCC
>JANHFT010002143.1:36863-47122 GCA_032467955.1 Pseudoxenodon macrops
GGGGGGGGGGGGCACTCCGTTTTCATTACAAAGCAAATGATACAAGAAGAGCTAAGAATTCCAGACTTTCCGAATTGTCCCCTGAGGCTGAGCATGCAGCTGACCTGAATGCATGAATGCATGAATGACCGGAAGGTGCAGGAAGCAAAAAGGTAAAACGTTTTTACGGTTGTTGTTTTTTTAATGAAAACCCCACTTGGAGACAGCCGGGAGGGAGGGAGGGAGATGGTGGGGGGGCCCATCTGCTCCCTTCTCTGCACCAGCCGTCCCGTTCTCCCTTTCGGTCAAGCAGAAGCATCTGGAGGCTCCCCTTCTCCTCTCCCGCCAGCACAGGAGGAGGAATCGGGCACAACCCAAAGCAGGCGCCGTCTTGGGGAAGCTGCCAGGCCAGGCTCCAGGGCACCAGGTTACAAACCACCCCTCCTAGTTTAGCTGCTGCCCATCCTGAGGCTGCCTTTGCCAGGGAGGGAGGGAGGGGACGAAGCCCCCTGTGTGGCAGAAACGTCCCTGCCTTCTCCCCCAAAGAGAAGGGGGGGCAGGAGACCCCTGCCAATCCTGAGCAGGGGCCAGCAACCAACCAGCCAAGCAGGTCTCACCTGGCACCTGGTCTGGTTGCTAGGAGACCATCGGAGGCTTCCTGGCTGCCTCCCAATTGGCAGCAGCAGGACTTGGCCAGGCCTAATGGAGGAGGGGAGGGGGAGGGAAAGGCAGCTGGAACAAGGAGAAGGGGATTCGGCCCAGGGAGGGGGCACCATAGATCTGGGAGGGGCTCAGAGGCTGCCTCCTTCCTTCCTTCCTTCCTTCCGTTTAACCTCCCAACTATCTCCCTGCATGGAAGTAGCCCTCAGAGGCCGGGGGTCCTGAGAGGCCGGGGGTCTGCCTGGCTTCGGGATGGGATGGACAAGCAGAGAGAATCAGGGTCTCCTGAGAAAAATGAGAACAGGCCCCTGTGTTGCAAAGGGTCCAGGCCCAGAGCCTGGAGCCCCACCTGGGCCAAGGGGCCTGCGAGGACAGCAGGGAGAAATCACACTGGGAGGGCACAAACAGGGGGGGGGCAGCCGTACCGTCCAGAGGCTCCTCTGAGTGGGCTCCGGCAGTGACTTGCTGGAGGATCCGTTGCAGGTGGTGCTTGAAGACGGCCGTGGTCAGCTCCTCCGCCTCGCAGCCCAGGACATCCGCCGCCCGGTTGGCCCACTCGAACTTCAGGAACTGCTTCCTGCCCACTGGAGGAAGAGGAGCAGAGCCTGACCATCCAGAACCTCCTGGGATTACCCAGCCCCCCTTCCCACTCCCCAGTCTTGGGCAGGGCTGGACGTGTGGGGGGAATTCCTCTTTCAGCCCTTGACCCAGGCTGGCCCTTCCTGCCACCTGCCGATGCGCCCAGATCCGCTACAACCCCCAACTAAAGCGAGAGGCGCAGGGCTGTCCCCCATGAGGGCCGCTATGCGAGTGCACCAAACAGAAATTAGCAGCAGGCCGAGGAATTTCCTCCGCCGAAGCGCTGAAGAGTGCAGTGACCTTAAGACGGACATGTCTGGCCGTGGAACAAGTCTGGCCGAGTCTCAGACCTGCGACGGGCGCTGCATGGGGGGCCCTGACTGCAGCGCCCCAACAACACACCAGCCATGTGGGTCTGTGAGGTCTCCTCCATCTTGGCCTTCCACCGAGCCCCCAAGAGCAGCCAAAGAGGGGGCCATGGCTGCAGGGGCAGGACACCCAGATAGGGGATCAGTGGCCGATTTCTGCTTGCAGGAGAGGGAAGAAGGGAGGAAGAAAGCAGCCCAAGTGAACGGCTGCTGGGGTGAAATGCGCAGGGGCCAAAAGAGCTGCAATTTGGATCTGGCCCCTTCCGGAGGAGACTTTCCGTTTCCTTTTGCCTCTCCGGCTGCAGGAGCCCCACGGACCCACCTGCCAAAATCAGGCCTTCGGAGCCCCTCCCCTCTTTGGACCTGCCCTTGCGGGACCCTCCCTAGCAGTCCTGCCTCAGGAAACACAGCCCCCGCTTCCCACCCCCGAAAAGCCCAGCTGCACAATGTGCCTTTGCAGAACCACCATCTAACCGCAGGGACCATTGTTTCTGCTTCGCGGGTTAGAAAGGAATCAGTCAACAGGCGAGAGGCAGAATAAGACGGGTTATAAAAGCAGCAACCTCAGTGGCAGGAAACCAGCCCCAAGCCTTCTCCGGAGGTGGGAGAGGAGAGAGAGGGAAAGGAGGGGAAAGGAGGAAAGAAAAAGAAAGAAAGGGAGGAAGTGCCAGTGGAGATCCACAGGGGCTGCTGGGGGAGGACAGAGGGTGACTCAGACATGGCCGGCTGCCCCACAGACCTTCCCCAGACCAAGCAAACGGGGAAATCCCACACCAGGATCAGCCAACGAAGGCCCAGCCACTGCGGCCACTTCCCAGTCCTCAAAACCGAATAAGGAGGAGCATCTCCATGATGCCAGGGGCCCCAACTGCCTGCCTGCCTGCCTGCCTGCCTGCCTGCCTGCCTGCCTGCCTGCCTGCCTGCCTGCCTGCCTGCCATCACCTGGAAGCCTCCCACTTTTTAACTGGGATCCTCGTTTCCCACATCCACCTGCCTGTCCCGGCCCAGTTGCAAAGGCCCCGTGGCATGTCGTGGTCAACGTGCCTCTGAGTGCCGGCAGTGGCCAGACGTGCAAAATCCACAGGAAAGGCTCTTGGACATGAACTGGGAAGGCCCATAGTCCCCCCCCCCCAATTCAGGGTTCTCAACTCCTCCTGGACTTCAAAATCAGGGAAGGGCCATCCAGGCCAAAGTGAGAGACCCCGAGGGGTCCCAAAAATGTGCCAATAATACCTTGCCTCTCCCAACACTTTCTTTGCCTGGATGGAGAAGCTGGCAGGGGCCGGATGCCTGTGCCTGGCAGACGGAGGCACTGACTTCCCTGCGTGCCTCTCTCTTTGAAAGGGAAGTGCATAAATCACCAGGAGCCCCTGCAGAGGGGAGGGGAGCTCCCCCCCTCCGTCTAAAGAATTTATGAGCAACTTCACAGCTTCTCCCTCCCTCTCTCTCTCTCTGTGTCTCTCGTGGCATCTTAAGAGGCTTCGCAAGCAAGAAGAGTTCCCATCAAAGAGTCTCTCCCCAGTTTAACTCCCACCTAGACCCAAGAGCCCAGCAGGGAAGGAAGCAGAGGGAGAGGCCAGAGGAGAGGTCTGAGGAGAGGGGGGGGCAGAGGAGAGGTGGGTGGGGGGCACAGAGCCGGCCAAAGGAATCCAACAGGGCCCTTGAGCCCATCTCTAACCCTCTGGGCACACAGAGAGCCCCCTCTCCCAAAACACAGCCCTGCCCGAGCCTCCAACTGCCACCCTGACCAGGAAAGGGTTCAGGGAGACCCGGTGGATTGGATCTCACTGGCCAGCTGCAGACCCAGAAGCCAGGCGGACTTTCGGCTAAGGCTGGCAGACCCTGGACTCTACTACGGCCATCTGCCTTGGCAACTCTGCCTCTTCCGGCCGGCTCGAGAGAGCCCAGGAGCCACTTCACCAGCCTCGCCCAGGAAATCGGTGCCGCTCACTGGGCTGACTCGCCTCTCCTTGGCCTTTGGAGGTGCCCTGGGCAGTTTCCCAGAGAAGAGACTGGCAGGGCCAGCGTAGGCTCCTCAAGGGGCTGCCCCACGGGGGGCCCTATTCCTGGCTGTACCTTTGCAGACGCCAGCAGCCCCCAGGTGACAAATGCCGGCCAAGACCCGCCACAGAGCTTCCTGCTCAGCCGCCTCGACTCCCAGGGTGCCCAGGGCAGCTTGGAGCTGTGCAAAGGCGGCCGAAGCCCCCCGCTTCTCTTCTGCCTGCAAGAAGGGAGAGAGCCCAGAATAGCCCAGCAGCCTCGGGGAGGGCCCAGGAGCCAGGGGGAGGGCTGGGGGCAGAGAGCTAGCATCCCTGGCTAAGAGGAGGGGAAGGGGGGCCGCCCTCGCCCCTCCAGAGAGGCCTCCGCTGGCCTTCCTGCTCCCCTCAGCAAGAGTTGGGCTCGGATGGAGATGGCCAATGGGGCCCCTCCTCAGGCTGCCTTCAGCCCCACTTTCTTGGGGACAGACGGGGGAGGGGCGCCTTACCGTCAGGCTGGCTCTGATGCCAAAGCAGCTGTTCTCTGCCATTTGGTGCAGGTGCAAAGTTGACCTATTGGCAGAAATTTGGGGAGGGGGGGCACAAAGTGAAGCACTTGCAGAAAATGTGGGTTCCCGGGGGGCTTGCGAGTCGTTAGGAGCCGGTTAGCATCCTCGGTGCCAGCCACAGCAACCAAGAAGGGCTCACAAAAGGGCCGCTGCTCACCACCCCCGGGCACTGGTGCCAATGCATGGCAGCCTTTCCTGGCTCTCTGGCCCCCTCTGCTGGGGAAGGAAGGGAGCCCCTCTGCCAAGGCGGCCGAGCAGCAGCCTCTCCTTTGGGGTGGGGAGGCCCCAGAGCCCCTGAGAGTCAGAGGGGGAGACCCTGGGGATGGCTCCCTTCACTCCCTCGCCCCCTCCCCACAGGAGGCCCATGTGCCCCTCCCAAGGCCTGCCCGGGTTCAATGAATTCTGAGGGAGCTTTCTCCCTCTGCCTGCTGCCTGGCAGCCTACCTGTGGTCCAAGTCCAGCCCTGCCAGCATCTGTGGGAAGACGTTGAAGGTGCCCTCTCCCTCTGGCTGCTGTGCCACCCGGGCTCTTTCTAGCAGCATCGTCTGGGCAGGAGAGAGGGGGGGGGGACTCCGGATCAGCTGAAGGTGGCACCTCACCCGGGCACAGCGAGGATGTCAGAAGACAGGGGCTGCTGTGCCCCAGAAACCCCCCAGCCGGTGCCAGTCAACCCTCTTACCTGGAGATGGGCAGCCGTTACATGCCCAGAGGCACTGAAATCCAGCGCCATGACCATGGAGAAGCGGCTGGAGGCTCTGTTGGGCCCGGCAGACACTGTGCCAAAGGCTCTGAGCACCGTGAACATGGCCTGGATCTTCTCCACTGCAAAGCCAAAACCCCCTTCAGAAGGCAGCCGTGCCCCTCACTGCCACCCTCCCTCCATTTGGATGTGAAGGCTGCTGGGTGGGGGCTGCCCAGAGCACGGCCTACCTGTGACACGCTTGTCCACGCTGCCCGCCGTGGCCACGAGGTACTCCAGGATGTTCTGGCAAGCGGTGGTCTTTCCCGTGTTGCTTCTGCCCAGGGCCACGATGGCCTGGTCCTGCCTCTGCGCCAGCAGGCCCCAGTAGGCCCTCTGCGCCACCGCAAACAGATGCGGAGACTTCCTGTCCCTCCTGCCTTGGAAGGCCTGGGAACACATGGGCCACGGTGATTCGTGCCACCTACGGTGGGGCCCTGCCAGAGAGGCACAGGGCAAACCAGTGTCTTCCCCCTCCCCCAAAGGACGCGGATCTTCACCCAACCGCCAGGTTACTGTACCTTTCTGGAGCTGCCGGCCATGGGAGGAGCTGGCCTGAGGGCCACCAAGTGAGGGCCAGAGAAGGTGTAGGGCAGCTGCGACTGGCACCTCTGGCGGAGGACGTGGAGGACGCTTGCCTCGTTCAGGCTGACCAGAGCGGCCAGGTCCTCGGTGTAGTCAAGGCTGGATGGATTGGCCTGTTGAAGAGGGGGAGGAAAGCCATCTTCACCTGCCTTGCTCCCTCCTTTTCTCCCCCAGCCAAAGGAACGGGAGAGACCCCCCACTGGATGCCTTCAGAGTCAGGGCAGGCAGGGGATCATGCCAAAAAGAGATGATGGGCCTTCAGGGGGAGGAGAGAGGCTCTCACCTTCTGGACCTCTTCTTCGTCCACCTCCACAATGGAGCCATCGGCGTCCAGGCGAGCGCGCACCGTTCCCGGAGGCAGCTCCAGGGTGCCCACATCAGGCTTCAGCTCAGTGGCTGCAAAGCCAAGAGTAATTCTGAGGCCAAACCTCGGTCCCAGTCCCTGAGCAGCCATTCCACAGAGGCAGCGAGCCTCCCCCACCTCCGCAGGAGCCCCCAGCCCCAGCCCCGCAGGACTCTAGGTCAGGAGTGCCCAACAGACGGGGGAGTCTTTGTGGCTCTCTTCCTCAGTGACCCTGCCGGCCCCCATCACTGCCCACCGGCCCCCCTCCACCTGCTTCAGCTGCTCCAGGCTTCACTGGGATAGTGTGTGCACTCACTGACACACTCACACACTCACACACACACACACACACAAACCCCAGTCACAGAAGCAAACAGCAAGGGGAGAACTCTCTTTGCCTTTTACTTATTTATCGCATTGATATTCCACAAGAGTTCAAGGACTCTCAGCAGCTTCCAGGATATGAAAAATTAATTAAAACATCCACGGTACATGAAACATCAAAAAATAATCTAAATCATCAAATCCTAAAATAATAAACCGTCTCAGCGACAAACATACAAATAAAATATGGCAAAGCGTAAAACCCGGCAGAAGACCTGAACCTCCGTTCCGAAGTCACTGGGGAGGGGGCTGCTCCTATCTGCCTCGAGGGGCTCTTCCCCCCCCCCCTTCAGCCCCTCAGTTGCACAAGCCAAACCTACCAAGAGTGAACGTGTCCTTCTGAACCAGCCAGATCTTCTCCGTTTCAAACCAGACGTCTTGGGAGACCTGCTGAAGGAGGAGGGAGGCCGAGGGCTCCCAGTTTGAACTGGGGAGTGAACCATTTCACTGGTTTTCTTGCAAAGGTGGGGTGGAAGCTGCTCAGGGCCCCTTTGGTATCCGAGGAGACTCCAGCCTCTCCCCCCCCTTTGCCCCTGAAGGCCTTGCCCCCCTTAAAGACCCCTGGAAGGGACCGTGTCCCCTTTTAGCCCCCGCTTGGGGTCTCCCCACCCAGGGCACCCATGGCGGGTGCAGTTTGGCAGTTTCCTGGAGGGCTCTGAGCCGCTGTGGCTTCCTTTCCTCACTTCACAACTCCTGCACAAAAACGTCACACCTACAATCACAGCAGCCTTCAGGGGAGAGAGGGCCCATGTTTTATGCATGCAAATTGCATCCGTAATGGAAAGGCAGGTGGGGAGAGCCAGAGGGAGGCACGACAAATTCAAACGAGGAGAAAAAGAAGGTTTCTAAGCAACGTTCCCCGTTTTGGGACACAAGAGGTGGGCAGTCTGGTGGGAAGACCCCCGAAGGCCCCTCGAGCCCAGGCCCCGGAGGCAAGGATGGGCTGCCAAAGGCCCGGCAGCTCCCGCCTCACCTTGCTGGAGTGGGGAGTCTCTTCGGGACGCTCTTCTCCTCCCTCCGAGACCTTCGCTGCTTCTTCCAGGCTCCCCTTCATCTCTGCTGCTGCTGCTGCTGCTGCTGCTCCACCAGGGGCTCCCTGCTCCCTTCCTCCTCCGGCCGGAACCTCTGCTCCCTGGGCTCCTTCCGGTCCCTTCCCGGCATCTCCCTCTTCCCAGCCGGCAGCTGCCAAGGCCTCTCCTGGCCTCTCCTGGGCTTCGGCCACATCCACTCGCCTCTCTGCGCTTTCTTCCCCCTTCTCTCCCAGCTCCTCTCCCTCTGCCCCCTTCCTCTTCCCCGTCCCTTTGCCCCCCCTGCCTGCCTTCTCCCTTCCCTGGGCCACCTCCTTCCTGGGGGCCCCAATGCGTTGGCCCTGTGCGGCTGCCGTGCCAGGCCTGGAGTCCAGCGGGCCTTGGCTCGCTTCTGCAGCCGACGCCTTGGGACAGGCGCTCCCTCCGGCCAGGGGGGCCTTCTCTTCTGCCTTGGGAGGAGCAGCTGGCCCCAGATCGGGCCCAAAGAGCTTGGCATTCCTTCTTGGGGGCCCTATCCTGAAGGGCAGGGTCTTCTTCTCCGGGAGGGCCACCATGCCTTCCCCTGACGGCTTCTCCCCGTTCAGCTGCCCCTTGTTGTTGGCCATGTCGCCCCCCGATTCCAAGAGGTCCGTCTCCTTGATTGCAACCGGCTTCCCGGGAGGCTGGAAGCAAAGGAAAGGGGGTTCTGAGAACCGGGGAGGGGTCTGCAGGGACATCCAGGCTGGCTCTGCTTGTGCGCCCAACAAGGACATCATGCCCCCAAGGAGGGCTGCTGGGGCAGCCTCCTCTCCAGAGGGGATCCCCACCTCGGGGCAGACCTCCAGGCAGCAGACACTCCACCAGCCCCCTCTGGCCACTCACGTCTTCCTGGGGATTGGAGGCCACGTCCTCCTTCAGCCGCAGGGCCTTGGACTCCTTCTCGTTCTGCCGCACCAGCTGCTTGATGAAGCCCCCAGGAATGATGGGGAAAGGCAAAGGGGGGGAGGTGGGCGGGGGGCTTCGGTCCTCTTCCCTGATCTGTTCACACCAAGTTGCTCAGTTAATCAGGGAAGTGGAAGGCGCCCTGCCTCAGGGAAGACAGGACCTCCCCCCAACCCAAAGAAGCAAAGAAGGCGCGTCAGAGACCAAGCCGAAGCCCCAGATGCGCTGCGGGGGGGAGGCGCTCTGCACATGCTCCGCAGGTTCTAACAGAACTAAAGATGCTGGCAGAACAGCACTGCTTCATATGTACACACACACACACATACTCACACACACACACACGCCAACCCCGTTTGCAAGTTTTAAGATATAGGAAGCTGCCCATTTGTTTGGACAGATGTGATGCTTCAACGGCCTTCAGTTCTGAGGCGAAAATTGGAATTAGTTGCGAGTCCAAAGCGGAGAAGCTGATGAAAGGAAGCCAACAATGCAGAGGAGGAACCGAGCAGTTAATAGCAAGGAGGGCAGCCCAGCAGCCGCAGGGGCTTTCTTTGGGCCTGCGAGGGTGGCGGGGGTCTTTTCCGGGCACCAAAGCTCCCCACCCCCCCAGCTCATGCTGCCCTCCACGTTGCCTCATGCGGGCTGCGTCTGCCAGGAGATCCACTTCCCTTCTGCTCCCACAGAGCGAGTCGTGACGAGATGGCCATGCTGACGTGGGGACGGGCAGCTCAGAGGGGGGGCAGCTTCACGGATGGAGACAAGGACGGCGGATGGAGACACGGAACAGCAGCCTGCGTCCGGAGGGGGCACCACCCAGACAGGGGCCGGAAGAAGAGGAGAGACCGGTCAGGCTCAGTCCACGGGCAGAGGAGAGCCGGGTCCGGCAGGGCAGGGCAGGGCAGGGCAGGGCAGGGCAGGGCAGGGCAGGCTAGATTGTGCCTCTGCTTCCCCAGACCCCTGGGAGGAGGGGCGGCCTCAAGGGACACCAGGCTTCCCCTTCCCCCAAGGCCTCCTCCACCCTGGGAAACCTTGATCCCCGGAGGGACCCTCACTGGCTGAGCGGGGCCATCTTCCAGGCGGCCCCTCGGCCCCTCCAGAACATTCGGCCGGCTTCTGAGCTCGGACTCCATGCTGAGTGACACGGCCCTCCTCCCCCAGCCCCCAACCCTCTGGGAGAGGCTGCCGGACCAGAGCGGAAGGTAGGGATCCATTCCGGGATCTAATCCAGGGGCATAATTATTGTTTTTGTTACTACACACACACACACACACACACACACACACACACATAATGCATCAGAAAACAAAGAGGAGGGCAGCTTCCCACCCCTCCCCCCATCTCTGTTTCCAAGTGTGTCTTGAGGTAATTGGAAAGTGCTAAAATCTACATAAATGTAAATATCTTCTGGTGGTCCCCCTCCCCCCCCGTAACCATGGAGACATTTTTAACTGCCAGCCGGCTGGGTCCCTCGACCGCAGGCGAAACTCCTCAGAAATCCAGTTCACAAAACACTAAAAGCAGCAACAATCAGCGCAGGCAAGAATGGGAACTCGTAGCCGCCCAGGCAAAGCTGCCCTGCCACCCCCAGCTCCTCCCTCTGGAGAGGCTGAAAGCGGAGCTCCGGCCTCCCCAGCAGAGAAGCTGGCTGGGGCTGCCCTGGGCTGGGTCACCCCGCCTGGCCAGAGGCCGGCCCTGCCCTCCAGCGGCAGCCTGGCTCCTTTGCTGCGCCAGCCGACCTCCCAGCGCACAGCCAGCAGCCACGGTGGGAGGCCAGCCCTGCTCCGCCCTGACGAGGCTCCCTTAGGCCGAGGGGGACGTGTCCTTCTGCAGCCCCAGGCCCAGCCCCCTCCCTCTCAGCCGCCTTCAGGCTCGGTCAGGGGTCCCACAGCCCAGAATCACTCTCCCTCTGCCTTCCGGACTAAGCCACCATTGCTATCACACAGCACCTGGGCTTACGCAATCCTGGTTTACACTCCAAGGCCTAAGTTCGCAAAACCCCTAAGGAGAAAGAAACCAGACACGGCATGACTCTGCCACGCACAGACTGTGTCGATACAAAGGGCCTCACGTGGTTTCTGGAGTAACCCATTTCCCACCTTTACAGAAAACACAGCAACAACATTCACAC
>JANHFT010002143.1:49655-61518 GCA_032467955.1 Pseudoxenodon macrops
GATCTAGAGGTTGGGTGCCTCTGCCAAGCAAGCGGTCTGGGGTTGCCGGACGCTTGACTGGCCTCGGCTCCTGTGTGTGTAACAACCGTTTGATTTGAAGGCCTCACCCTGTAACACGGCTCACCGTCTAGCATAAGCACGTTGAGTCCCAGGAGGATGGCCGTCATTACTACTCAACACAAGCACAATTTTAGAAATACGGACGACTCACGTGGAAGATGGAGACTCCAAGGGTCCCGGGGAGCCTCTGTGTTGCTTCTGCTGTCCACCTGCCATCAACTCTCCCACCAGGCCCAACGCGGCCACTCACGCCTGCAGATCTTCATCTAGGGTAAACCGATGACCCAGCTTAGAAAGGGCCCCAGCGCGGGCACAAAAGCCACCCACCTCCGGTGGCAGAAATGCCAGCAAGTATCATGGACCACAAAAATGTAAGTACCGGTACTTTCTTGAAATTGCTCCTCTTTCCTTTCAGACAGGAAGGACGATGGGCTGAGGTCTCCTAAAGGTTCAAGAAGTTCCTTCTTCTAGTCTTCCAATGTACACAAACATTTCCTCTCTTCTTTAAGCTCCAAAGGGCTCTGGAGGATGATGCTTCAGATAACATCTGTGGTCACTGGATACCCTGAAAACAGAGCCTTTTGGGGAGGAATGTCTAAAGAATTTGGGGGGAGCTGATTCAACAGCACAACTGGCTACCAGCTGCTGTCCCTCCATTAAAGGCGCCATGCTCACAATCAGGACATTACTCAACCTTGGGGTCTGGTTCAGAAGGACAAGGAACCTGTGACTGGGCTCCTGGAAAAGGCCCAACTGAGCAAATGGGAACAAGAGCAGCCCTGGTGGATCAGGCCAAAGGCCTCCTGGACTAGACTCCAGAATGGCCAGCCAGGGGTCCCCAATGGGATGAATCGCACAGTGGCCCAACGGAGGGCAGCAATAGAAAACGGGCAAGGGTCTCCTAATCTCGCAGGGGCAGACTTCAGTAGCCCCATAGAAGACCCTGGGGGAGGAGGGACCCTTCCTCATCAAGGACATCTGCAGGCAAACGCCACAAGGGGACTTTGCAGCTGGTCATTGAGCTCTCAGTCCTCCAAGGTTTCCATCCTCACTCATTTTCAGCTGAAAATGTGATTAAAGAAAATAACAATCCAATAGATGGCAGCAGAGATGAATTTTTGGGTGAAGAGAAACTTAGGCAAAACTCTCCAGGGCTCCTTTCTACCTGAAGCAGGCAACCACCTGAAGCCAGGAACCTGCAGGGAAGACGACCTCCTGATCCTGTTCACCTCCAGACGGAAACTCTTTCCCTCACCTGGTCGAGGAAAGGGACGCAGCCCCAAACACCACCACTCCATCACGCTTAAGCGCACACGGCAGAATGGTTTTAAAATAAACCGACCAACCGGATCATCTTTTGTTGGTTCAAGAGGGGAAGAGGCTCTCCTGCAAGATGTCCAAAGGCAGGCTGGGAATTGCGATCCAGTCCGTTGGCCCTTCCTTTCCTGTCCTTTCCTGTCCTCTGGCAACGTTGCTTTGATAAGAATCGCAGAAGCGGAGTGTCTGCCTGCAGCAGCTGGGCTGCCCTCCTAAGGGCTCCATCGGGCCTTCTCCACAGCAGCCTGGAAAGCACCTGCCTCTCACTTCTTCCTGAAAGCCAGGTGTGGCCCTGCCCAGGCTCGGCTCTGCAGACTGGCATTCAAGAACCAACCTGCCCAGCCTGGCAGATCTGCAGGCTAAATACCAACAGCGAAATCTGGGACACACACTTGGGCAAGGGCCAGTGCGTTCACGAGACCCCTGAAGCCAGAGGAGGGGAAAACGAGAGAAGTCCTTTTTCTCTGAACTTGTTTTATTGGGGATGGTTGGGCAAAGGAAATCCAGCTTGAACAGCAAGTTTATGAAAACTGTAATAAAACGTTATTGAACCCAACTGGAAAAGGATCCTTAATTCCTTATTATTTAAATAACGTACAGAAGATGAAGAAAAAAACTGTACAGGGAATTAAGTAAACCAAGGTGTCCAGACTTAAAAATAAATAACATAAAAATGCCTCTTAGTTAAAACATAATTCTCAAATTTCTTAAAATACTTCTGAAGAGAAAAGTAACAATGTTGTACCAAAATAAAACTTCGATTATTAGTTTAACGCTATAAAAAAATAACAAATTATTAGATGTTCTAATATTCAGTAGTGCTAAACCACATAATATTTACATCATGGGACATAACAGCAGGCACAAAAAAAATGCTATGATCTTTTGGATATGCATACATTTTTCAGTGTTTTTAGATATATTTCTCCCATTTTGTGCAATACTGAAAGTAAGCAATGTAATCTTAAGATCGCCAAAAATGTATATTATCCCAACATATTTTATCGTTTTTTAAGTTGAAGTTCTTCTCTCTCTACAGGACAGTTCAAAAAGAGTATGCATATATCATAATTCAAGGTGGTTAAGGTGCTCTAAAACAGGTCTCTAGTATAGCAGTGCATTGTCAAAGGGGGGGGGGAACTGTAAATTGCCATCTGCCCTAAAGAGGTGCTGCAGGGCTGCTCTCTTCCTGGAGCCCTTAACCTTCTCTGATGGCCCAGATCCTCCCTCAAGGAAAGTCCTTCAACCTGCTGACTTCGCTCTGCCTGGGACACAAACAGGCTGCAACTTACTACAGGCGGACAAGAGAAGATGGCGGGATCTTCAAGTAGACCAGGAGAAGGAAATTTTACAGAGGGCTTGGCGAACCTTCTTTTGCAGGACTTATTTCCCACCTTCCACCAATCAAATGCCCTAAGGAAATGCTTTCATTAGCATTAGTAAATTGATAACAATTTGTATTGTTATAATAATTTACCAAGTATGCCTCTATGAGGCCCCTCACTGTTATTTAAAAGCTATGAAAGGAAGAGGAATTATTGGCCAACCTCCTGGGGTCTTAAATGCAACCAGACCCCCCCCCAGGTACATGGGGGGGAAATGAAATTGCTTATCCTTTTAAAAAGTGAATATGCAGCAGCCGAACTGGGATTTTCACACGAAACACAAACTTCCCAGACTGTCTGGAGCTCCATAGCTTTATCAGGTGCCCTTCAGCTGCCTCTGGAACGAATGCACACACACACACAGAGCCATAGACACACACACACCCCTAGAATATCTAGGCTAATCTGAACAACAGCCTAATCTGGGTCACCCTGAGATCAGGGCATTCAGCAGCCCAGCCCAGCCCAGTCTCTGCCAGGCAACGATTTCCGATTCTCTCCAGCCCCTTAAAAGCAACCAACTCACCTCTTCCCAACATCCCAACGTTCTCTGGTGGGAGAAAAACCACCCTTGAAATGTGGCTAAAACACAGTTTTTGCTCTCCTAAATAATGCATCCTGAAAGCACCGCCTGACAGATCCTTTCTGGCGGAAGGAAGGAATCGAGGGGGGTGGGGTTCTCACTTAAGCCCAGGCCGGAAGGGAAGGGAGTCCCTGCTTGGTCTGCACCAGGCTGCCAACTGGCCGGCCCAACTGGCCAAGATCCTGGCCAGCCGGACCGACACAGAGCTGATGACCCAAGAGGGGCCCTCCTGTTCTTAAACAAACACTGTAATTTCAGTTTTGTTTAAAATGCAAACTCACAGAGAGCTTTCAGCTGTTTAAACACAGCCCAGCTCTTCAGCTGATTGGCCTCCCGGTGCCTGAAGTGACCACGAGGCAAAGGAAGAGCCGATTCCTCTCTGCTCTCTTCTTCAACATCCCCCCCCCATTCTTTTGTAGCCCCCTGGAAAGCATTTCCCAATCCCATCTGGTATAAAAGTGGATTTAGAACTTCAAAGTTCCACTAAACCCAAGCAAAAGTGGAGGGGGGAGAGAGCTGGCATAGTGCCAGCCAATTCACCCTCAAACCATGTGGCAGTTCTAGAGTCGGGGGTCTCTCTGGGGGCCCCTTCCAAGAACAACTTTTCTTAAACTTTCAGACCACCGGAATTCCCACAAAACAAGGACCACGTTTCCAAGCGAGCAGCTAGTCGCACAGAGCTGCCCGCTGCACCCTGCCGCTGACGGGGGTCCCAGGCTTGCCTTCCCAAGGGGAGAAAAGGTCCCTGGGGCCCAGCCTCGCAGGCCCCACAGAGAGCCAATGCAAGCTGCTCTGAGCCCTGACCTTAGTAGAGCCCAGGTCCCAAGCAAGACCAAACCGTGAGGGGACGGATGGACGGACGCAGCCGGAGGACAGGCCCCGACACCGCAGAAGAGTTGAGCCAGGCCGCCTAACTGCCTGCAGGCTAATTCCAGCGCTCACATGCTCCACGTCTAGTTACTGGATCTGTTTAAAGTGGTTTTTAAAAGTGCCACCAAGTCAGGAAAGTCACAGTAGGATTCATGGTGCGGCTCTCCCCGACAACACGTGTGTGAGAAGAGGAAGACAGGCAGACAGACACACACACACAAGGGCAGCACAATCACCGCATCTCCCCAGCTTCTACTTCTACTTGCAACAGTCCAGGCCGAGGTCAAGGGAGCCCAGCCCACGGCGGACGCTGGCAGGACGGGCAGGGCAGCTGGTGAGGGAGACGGAACAAGAGTCCAGAGTCCTTTTGCCAAAAAGAAGCAGCAGCAGCAGCAGCAGCAGGACAACACTGGAAGCCACACAAAACATCTGGAGTTCAGTTGGTCATCGTGCGTTGAAGGGCCCCAGTGAGGCCCAGAGGTCTCTTTGGCCGGATGGACGCGGCCAGGGAAGCACCACTGTGCCCCAAAGGTCCAGAGCGCCATCTCTGGCCCAGGCCGAAACACGAAGCAGGCGGGAGCCATCCCCGATGCCAGGGCCGGACGGCTGGGCTCCTCCAGGCTGGGCAGCAGCATCTCCCTTGGGCCACGTGGCCTGGCAGAGCGCATGCCCCCTGCGCTTCTCCCTGCCCGGCTCTGGGGCAGAAGGGCTCACCAGCCGGTCTCCTCCCCACCAGCCGCTACAGGCCGTTGCTGTTCCTATGGCTCAGGGGGGGCTTGCTGAGCTCCACCCCCGCAGAACGGGACTTGTTCAGGAACTTGGGGGCCCTGCGCAGCAGCTTCTGGGCCTCCGTGAAGGCGTCCGTCAGCTCTTTCTTCCACTGCATGAACTCGGGGTCACTCTAGGGGGAAGCAGAGGAGCTTCAGCCCCCACCGGAGGGACCCTTGAGACTCAGCCCCCCGGGAGGGCTGGCTCCCCCCGAGGACAGAGCAAACCCACCCTCTCTGCTATGCAAACCCTCGGATGCCGCCTCCACCCCCCAAACCGTGGCTCTTCCCCAACAAGCCCGGCTTGCCCTTTGGCTGACAAGGCTGAAAAGTCAGGTGAGGGAGGGAAACGGCCCCACCGTCTCAGCGGCTGAACCCCCTGAGGGCGTAAGAGCCCCAAAGCCCCTCCCAAGGAGTAAAGCCCCCTCCCCACCCCCGTTACCTCGCACTGCAGGACGAACTGCTTCCCTCCTTTAATTCGGAGCAGGATGCACCTTTTATCCTTCACCTGCGTTTCCTCCACCGACAGGATATGTTCCATCGTCAGCAGGTTTTGCTGAGGGGCGAAAGGAATCCAGAGGTTGGCCAGCCTGGGGGCAGGCAGGGCAGGCAGGGGAAGAGGGGGCAGGAGAGGGGGGCACTCACCCGGGACTCTCCTTCCCCTCGCCACTCCAGCCGGTTGGGGAAGAGGTAGAAGTAGCGCCGCTGCCACTGCGTCAGGAAGGGGTTCCCCAGCTTCAGCATGTAGCCGTGAATGATGCAGTCATTCCCCAGAGCGTAATCTGGGGGGGGGGAGGGGAGAAGCCGCCATGAGTGGGGAAGCAGGAGGGATGCCCTCAGGACACTCCCCACAGCTGGCATGGGCTGCCCTTGAGATGAAAGGGGGGGAGGCCTTGCCAGACGCCACCCGGTGGGAAACCCACTGCCAAGGCCGGGCATACACTTCGCACAACTGGCCACAAAGCCCAGCAGATGCAGTTTTGCCCTTCCTGGGAAAGAGCTCCGTTCCTGGGCAGCAGGCGGTTCAGTGGCCCACAGAGAGGAGGGGCAGCCGGGTCCTTGGGGTACCTTCCTCGTGGCCCAGCTGCTTGTTCTTTGCTCGCTTCCGCAGCTCCACCTTGTCTGTGTCGCCGTTCACCGCCTCGAACACCGTTTCGGCCACTTCCTGCTGCCAACGCTCAGAAATCACCAGGGGAAAGTTCTTGTAGAGCTCTTGGTCACAATCCAGCAGCTGGCAGGAAGGGAGAGGAGAGGAAGGATTCGCTTCCAGAACCATCCCCTGCTTTGCAAGCGACCTGCAGCTCATCCGCAGCACATCGAGGAGCGAACCGGCACACTAGTCCTCAAGAGGCCCCTGGCCTTAAACAGCCTTCATTCCCCCACGTAAGGCTGAGGTACTATGGGATGCCCAATGCCGTATCCTCTGCTGCCCCTATGCTTTACGAGACGCCCCCAGACAGGTGCGGAGACCTGCAGAAGGGGGGCCGCCCCAGCCCACCTTGATTCCCTTTGTGTCCTCTTCGTCGAAGGAGCCGATGTCGAAAGCATCTGCTGCGTTGACTTCTCCCCTGGGGGGGATCAGGGGTGGGGAGTACTGGCAAAGCAAGGAGAGCAGAGTTACAAAGGGAAGTCCGGGCCTTTATCTCTTTGGCATCAGATGCTCCAACATAAACCGGGTCCAACCAGGAATCAGGTTCAGATTCGGCAATCAGGGACCAGCAAAGTTTTCATTCAGGATCTCAGGTAACAGGGTACCTGGCGCTGAAGGGCTGCCACCGCTGGGCTCACCTTTTGCAGGTAAACGTGCTGCCAGTCAATTCCTTGAAAGAAAGAGTGACCCTTGACCTCCTGGGCACTGCGGGATGAAGCACAAACACGAACTGAGCTTCACAGCCCCGAAGCCGCACGGCTGCCCCGTCTCCTCCCCCGAGTGGCCACATTCAGCCCAGCAGTGGGGGAAATGGACCTCTTCAAGGACCGATGCCAGGGACAGGAGCTCAGCCACTGCCCAGCCACAGCGTGGGGGCCTGGCATGCCAGCATCCACCTGACAGGACAGGACAGGACAGGCAGGCAAGGCGGGTGGCTGCGAGAATATCTGGGCTGGAGAAACCGGGAGTCCCCCTTGGAAGAAGCAGCTTTGATCCCATAAAGGGGCCTCAGCCACCGCTGGGACTCCCTTCCCCGACTGAGCAGGCTCAGCCCGGCTGGAGGAGCTTTTGAGGCGGGAGGGGCTCACGGGCCCAGCCTAGGGGCCCCTTTGTTTTCTGGGCTCAGACCCCCCGCTGCAGGGAGAAGAGGGGTCCGGATGCAGGTGGGAAGCAGGTTTCCTGTCGATGGGGCTCTTCTCTCTCTGCAATTATTTCAATTACTTGCACGGAAGAGCATCAGGGTTTTTGACAAATGAAACCGGGGTTCTTCAGCCAATCAGATTGGACCCCCACAGCTCTCCTCCCTCCCCTTTTCCAGTGGGGACTCACCTACCACCTTGGCAGCCGAGCCGCTTCGTGACGTCCCGCTGGAGAAGCCCCTCCAGGAGAGACTTGAGTTCGGGGGAAAAGGAATCCGGCAGCTCCACATTCTGGGGGGAAAGCAGAGACGTTGCGCAACAGTGGATCCCCTCTGCCGGAATGGGAGCCCAGAGTGCACCGCGAGGCTTCCCCCATAGGGCTCCCCCCTCCGAAGCCCCTTCCTTCCTCACGGTGGGAGAGCTGAAGCACATCCAGGCTGGAGCCTCTGGCTTTAACGCCACAGTTGATTTCCTTGGAGGAAAAGCTTTGGAGCCCCAGAATACAATGGAATGGAATGCGTCTTGTTGCTGGCTGTCCTATTTTTGTTCCCGTCTTTAAAACTGCTGGGTGAAGCCACTGAGCAGCCCACCCACCAAACGTACGAGGTGACACCCCCCCCCCTCCGCTGCGAGGAAAGGGGGCCGAGCCCACTTACCACGGTGAGCGTCATGCGGTCGATCTCGTGCTTGTCTTTGGTTTTGTGTTGTCTGAAAGGGCTGTGCCTGCAGGGAGGAGGAGGAGGAGGAGGAGGCACAGGCAGGGATTCAGCAGGGCAGAGGGGGAAATGATGAATTGTATACATTAGCGCAGAGCTGCTCGTCTCCTGGAGGACCCAACGGTAACTTTCCTCCCTTCCAAGAAATGTAACTACAGCCAGTCGCAAACCCAGGTTACGTCCTCGCCTGCCTCACCACAACATCACACCCAGGGGCAGCATCCCAGCTGAGAAGGCTCAGCCGGTCCGAGGGGGCCGGACTCACCCTCTGAGGAGCTTGAACAGCATGCAGCCCAGGGAGAACCAGTCGGCCGTGCTGTCGTAGGCCGTTCCTTTCTGCAGCACCTCCGGAGCCATGTAGCCATGAGTTCCACTGGAAGAGGGACGCAAACATTGGTCTGCAGAAGAGACCAAGGCCACACACGCGGGGGGCTGGGCAAGGGTTGGGCCGACCCATCGGAGCAGAACAGGGGGAGCGGCCTCCTTCCTTGACCAAAGGGCCCCAGGCTCAGGCATCGCCCAGCAAAAGGGTCCAGGGGGAGCTGCCAGGGGGAGGGAGGGCAGCTGAACTCAGGGCTCGGTCTAAGCTCAAGGGAAGCGTTGGGGGGGCTTCCCCTGCACAGCACGTCACACGTGGGGATTGCGTCCCCACTCCACTCACACGCTGGCGTGGGGCTTCTTCTTGGAGAAATCACAGGCCAGGCCCAGGTCGGAGATCCGCACATGGCCATGTTCATCCAGAAGGATGTTTGCTGGCTAGAGAGAAACCAGGAGGCACCTGTGACTCTGTGAGGCAAGCAGACAAGGGCAGACGGGGGAGAAGGCACACAGCCCCCCTGGCAGCCTTCACTGGCACATCCCGGGGGGAGAGGGATGGAGCTCCGCTTCGAGGAGGGGGTCTGGAAAGCCCCAGAACCTTGCAGCCTTTGCTACCAACCAGCGCTGGCCCCAAAGAGGGCTCCCTTGGCCAACGGGGCCTGTGGAGACATCGTCACAGCCGCCACTTCCAACCCAATCCTGCCGCTTTCTTCCCACTTCCGTTTTGGCCCGTAACAAGGGGTGCCCTGCCTCAGCCCCCCTGGCGCCTCCCGGCAGGAGTTACCTTCAGGTCCCGGTAGACCACGGAGCGGCTGTGCATGTGCTCCAGCCCAAGGATGATCTCGGTGGCGTAGAAGCGCATCTCCTTCTCCGAAAAGACCCCGTGCTGGGAGAGGTGGTAGTGCAGGTCTCCACCTAAGGCCAAGAAGGTCCAACCTCAGCAGCTGCTCTCTGGGTGGAAAATCCCGGGTTCAAGCTGTCCTGTGTCCCTGCCCTGCCGGAGTCCTTGGGATGCCCTTCACGGACCCCCACGGAGAGGCCCTGTGGTGGCATCCTCTGTGGCCTGGCCCTTCTTCTCCGCACGTGTCCAAGAGTCCCACCCTCCCCCATGCTGGCCTGCAGCAGACCGAGGCAGAACCACCCCCTCACTCATTTACCATTCATCAAGTCCAGAATGAAGCACAGCTTGTCAGGCGTGTGGAAGGCGTACGTCATGCACACAATGAAAGGACAGTCCTGGGGGGGGGGGAGACCGAGATTGGCACAATGCAAAGAGCCCCTCCCACCAAGAGGCCTGTGCCGTCTCAGGGAAGCGGCTGGCCTGAAAGAGGCAGGGGAATCCCGCAGCCATTCACAGGACCCCAGGCACAACGGACACCCACCCATCGGGAGAGGGGCCCTGAGTCAGGCATGGAAGGAGACGGACTGGCCAGGCGGCCTTGAGAGGAAGACGGGTTTTCTCCCTGCCTCTCAACATGGCTGCCCAGCTCCAGATGGACTGACCAAACTGGGAGGCCCCAATGGCGGCATTCTAGGTCCCTGATCCCCCAGGATTTCATCCTGCAGAAGGTCTTCAGGCGTTCTCCCGCCAACTGCCCCAAAGAGGCTGCAGCTTTTCCACAAGAGCCCCTGGTACGTCCACACAATTCCACTGTGGATCAGCCACCGTGGGTAAGACACACACACACACACACACCCCGTTTCCCCCTGCGCTGCAACCTCACCCGAGGACAAGGCACTCACCCCGGTGCTGACGAGGGAGAGCATGATGCGTTCGTTCAGGGCCAAGGTTTCCCCCTGCTTCATCTTGATCCGCTTCTTATCCAAACATTTCATGGCGTACCTAAAAAGTGGCACAAAGAGGCTAAGGCCACCCCAGGCCACGAAAGCCTCCCTCCTAACGGAACGGGCAGCGCAGCGTCCTCGCTTGCTCCCAGGGGCCTCCCAGGACTCGCTCTGCGATTTTCTGGTTTATGAATTAAAAGGATTAAAGCCAGGGATTTCTTCTCAGGCACAGCAAGCGCCCTCTCCATTCAGAGTCCGGGCCGACTTGTCCTGACTGCCGGCCGTGCCCGAGGGAGCCCCTCAGAAGCTGCGCCCAGCCCCCCCTCCCTGCCCTTCACAGGGCTCCATGCTGCTGACTGACTGCAAGGAGTGAGTCCATGCGGGCAGCCCCAGTGCAACCAGCCTTCCCAACCAGTTAAGCAAGCGGTTGACTTTTCAGGCCTTCCGTGTAAAAACTGGGGAAAAACATGTGGGCCACAGTTGAAGCACAGCTGAACCAGGAGGGGATGATGCCCTTTCAAAGAGAAACTCTCCCTCCAACCTCTGGAGCGCTGGGGGGATTAAATGCATAAGGCAGTAACACCCCCCCCCACCAACCCCTCTGACTTCTAATGGTTTGGTCTGGGACAATACACGTTTCTCTCATCATCCAGGCAGGCAACGCAACTGACATTTTCCCTGTGTCCGCTTTACGGCACCCGTAGACTTCTCCAAAGCCGCCTCTCCCGATAATCCGATGGACACTGAAGTCATTCATGGTCAGCTGTGGAGAGGAGAGGAGGACAACGTAGAGCCACTCGACCCCCCCAGCTGCTCAACTTCACAGGGACACTAAAGCTTTGCAAAGCACAATTACATGCTGAACACTTAAGGCCGACTGGACTCTGTGGGGTCGCCCCAAACTAGTACTTGGCTAAAGAATATTTCTGGATCACATTGAGCCCCTCGATATCCATAGACGTTGTCTCTACAACCCTCAGCGATGGCTCTGCCCATCCCTGGTTTTATACACAGAAGACCCAGCAAAACACCTCAAAGGTCAGAAAATGCTTACGTGAATGTTCAGCTCCACATTTTTCCACTGGCAATATCTCGTAAACTTATCACTGGAAATAAGAAAGAGGGGGAAAAGCTATAGCCCGTAACCACAATAAAAACAACAACTTTCTCCTAAGATGAATTGGAAAAACAAAGCCAAGTTTTGGAGTTTATAAAGGTCTCCTGATCAGCTGTTTTTTCCTAATCGGGTGTCCTGAAATCAGACCTTATGAGGCTTCTTCTAAAAGGCAGGAGAGATTCCAGTAAAAATCGCTGCCAAAACAACATCAAGCTTCCGTATTTCCTAATCCCCTAAGATTCTATTTGAAATGCATTTTTAAAAGTGCTGTAATAACTCCTGAGGGGGGGAGGGGATCGAACATTCAGAGAACTCAACAGCGTTGTTTTTAATTGAAAAATAAGAGTGCCCTTATTTCTGAAGTCTTTTTGTAGAACCTCCCCAATACAAGGCAATGGTTACAGGTGTTCATTCTGCACAAAACGTCTGGGGTGCAAGTAGCCCCAAGATTCCTGGAAGGGCCCCACACTGGAGAAGGTCCGCTGAGATTCCCCCAGCTGAGCTACATCTTACACCCTTCCCAGAACGCGGAAAGCAGCATCTCATCCCGGCAGCCATTTCCTCCTTCCTGAGCTGATCCTGCAGAGACCACCGAGGGCCGTGGGAGGGGGGGGGGGTTGGGGGCTGCAGAGAAGGACGACACCGCCCCCCCCCAA
>JANHFT010002144.1:0-12231 GCA_032467955.1 Pseudoxenodon macrops
TTGTTCCTTGTTTTCCATTACATACAGTGATGCTTAAAAGTTTATGAACCTTTTCAATTTTCAATATTTCTATATAAACATGAACTAAAATGTGACATGTTCTCTAAAAAAAGTCCTATCCCCCCCCTCAAAATGAGTCAAAGCATTATATAGTACTTATTTATTTGTGTATTGCAGAAAATAGTCCAGAGATATATATTTGATAAGAGGCTATCTATGGAACTGTGGCTTGTTGGAAAAAAGGAAATATTTAAGCCATCTTTTCACTATAAATGTATTTATTATGTGCCTTCAAGTGAGTGTTGACTCCTGTAACAGCCTGAAATACTTTGAATATAAATGTTCTGAAGATGCCATAGCAATTGCTGTGTTAGGAGATGCTTTTCCCAATCTCTTTAACCATGATTACATGTTGAGATAGTGACTGTAAAAGCAGAATAAAGAAAATTAGTCCTGAGCAGTACAAGCAGATACCACAGCTACAGGTGATCTGGCTTTTTTTTATATTTAAAATTTTCAATTATTTCCAAAGTAGGTAGTGAAGCTGGGGTGAAATGAGGAATTTGGTTTATTTATTCATTGGATTTTTAAACAAGGATAATCTTATGAATGTTAGTGGTGTACAGAAATAAAAACATTCAAAATAGTAAAAACATGATCATAAAATTAATTTAAACCAGCATCATTCCAATTAAGAGTTAACCATTTATGGCTCTCTTAACTAATTACTATAATTAAAAGCCCTCTGGAAAAGCTCAGTTTTGACCAATTTTCAGAAAACTATCAAGAGCACTGTGGAACAAGTGTTTACCTGTTTTCCCTTCTCTTCACCAGAAAACTAGCTGACAGAGGCTTAAGATATATAGAGTTTTTGCTTTGTTTTTTTCAAGTGACTGCTTTGAAGTGGGGTGGCTTCCTTGAACCTAGAACTTTGGAACCAGAAGTAAAAAAAGGACCACCCAGAAACCTCAGGTTTGCCAAGAAAAGATCAGAGCCAGGAAAAAAAAGATGACTGGACTCTTGAAACAATCATCTTGTCAGACAGGTCCAGAGCCAAAGCTGAATGAAATTGTGCAGCTGCCCTTTTTCATGATTGGACTCCTTTAGCTGATTTTCCCTATTGCACTACAAGTTGTTGTTTTGTTTTGCTTTTTGTTTGTTTTTTGGTCTGCTTAAAATATGTGGTGGTGAAATCTACTTCCCTTCCCTACGGGTTCAGAAGTCTACGTGCCAGGTGCCAGAAGGCTTTGCGCATGCGCAGAGGGTAAAAACACCCAGAAGTTACAGCGTTCAGGTGGGTGGGTGGAGCCTCGCACTGCTGGTGCTACCAGTTCTCTGAACCAGCCACCACAGCTGCTACAAGTTCACCCGAACCGGGGCGTACCAGTAGGATTTCAGCACTGGGCTCAACCCATCCTGGCACCTAAAAAACATCTGCCTGTTGAGAGGTCTCTCTGATCAGGATCAGAAGCCTAGAAACCATTATTCCAGGCTCCACATAGCAGTTATAACTATCATTCCAATTTATTGATGCACAATTTCCCATATATTTATCTTTGTATAGGTATTAAAGTGGCCTTCATCTATGACTCCTTGCATTGTTGATCAGCATCCATTGCTTTTTAAAGCCTGTTTCTGCATTTATTTCAGCACAGCCTCCTATGTTAGTTTGACCTCTTATGAGCTTGCTTTCAAAACAAAGCAAAAATGCTCTAATTCTCATTTTGGAAACTATAGAATCTAGAGGTTGATGGCAGCAAGAGCCAAGATGAGTAGTCGGCAATAAAGCATTTCATTCATTTTCTAATTTTCTTTCTATTTTTTTACTTTTTAGAGTCAAGGTTTCAAGCATCCTTTGTTTATTGAAACAAAGGCTGGGATAAGAAAGGGATTAATTTCTTTAATATCAGTACACAGTTCAGTGTTGCAACATCCAGTTTTATTTATGAGACAATTGCTAAACTGATAATGATGTTGTAACACAGGAGCTGGTATTTTCCAGTTCTGCCAACCCATAATCAGGCTACATCTAATACTGCTAACATTGTTTTAACAAAGAAGGCACCAATTTATTTGGGGGAGGCTTTTACGATTATGAAGAGAAATTCAATGAAAATATAATCAAGAGGTGAATGAATGAAAACAAGCCTGTATGCTGTAGCAACTGCTGGTTGGTTATGCTTGACCATTACTTCTTGACAGGATTAGTGTCTCTCTAATCACTCTAATCCTCTCTGATAGGTCCATCTATAATCCATCCATTTCAAAGCAATATCCAGATGGCTCCTAGTGGGGGATGGAACAGTACAAGCTGCAGAGGCATGAGCTGAATCGGTTTATGGTCAGCTCCTTATGTTTCCCTTTTCCAGAGTTATTACATTTGAGGCTTCCGCCATTCAGAAATTGAGACAATGAATTAAGCAGAAAGCTATCAGCACAGATGAATTCAGATAAACCTAAATTCCATGTACATATCAGATTTGTGAATCTTTTACCTAGCCTCCTGGCCACTATTCATAAAGAATGGAACCGTTGAAGACAACTGAATTAAGTTGTCTTAAGAATGGCTGCTCTGGAAAATGGTTCCAACTGACATTTGGAAGATATCTTCACCTGCCATGTTCCAGATGCCTTGTTTAGCCTTATGGAATAGACAGGCATATTTAGTAACCTCTTGCTAGCTGATATGCTGAAAGTATTGAGCTTATCCTGCCTGAACCTTTGGGTTCAGCTCCACTTCCATCTTTTTAATAAATGCTTGAAACAAAAGCAAAGCTATGAGGCTATAATAGCTTCTACTTGACTTCCAGAGTTTAATGTAGATAATTTCTTCTTTATGGTAGTGTTGTCTGTGTATAATGGTAGGCACTGTGAGAAGTAAATTTTGTACTATATGTGGTAGACAAAATTGCTGTCTTTCGCAATAGGTTTCATTATTTATCTTTGTTGTTTGGTATAAAATACCTGTCATAAGAACTGACAGGCCTTAACTGATCTTGGGAAAGAGTAAATACAAGTTCATCAGGAAATTTCAAGATTGTAGGCAAGGCTCAGTAATTAAAAAAAGAAATCCCAGAAGCAGCTGGCCACAGCATTTGAAACCTCATAGAACTTTATGCCTTTACATGTATGTATGTATGTATGTATGTATGTATGTATGTATGTATGTATGTATGTATGTATGTATGTATGTATGTGTTGGAAGAAATATCCATCCGGGTTCAGCTCCAAGTGGAGAAAAAGACACTAGAAACATGGTGGCTGCTTGGAAAGATGGTTTAATGGTGGACAGCAGGACCACATGATTTGAGGTCCTGGGTTAAAGGCGATCACATGTTTCAAGATGTTGAAGAAAAGAAAAAAAGGGACTTGCTGAGAGTCCCAGGGTTTTTTATACACTCTGTTGGGCTCCACCCCAGACCTTCCTTTTCCTGTGTAAGAAATGCACTTTGATTGCCTGTCAGACTCCCATGGGATGGGGGTCTTAGCTAACTTTGTAGGCTGTCTCTCAGGTTTGGTTCAGCCTTGCTGGTGGTGATGTAATGAAAGGGCTTTGGGCAATTCCTAATATGGTTGTCTGAAGGAGATATATCTTTGTTATGTAAAATAGACTGGCCCAGGCCATTAACAAAGGGGGGGGAGGGCTGAGTTTCTGCTTCTGTGAGTTTCTACTTCTCTTTTAGGGGAAATATTCTGTCTTTTTATTATATCTTAAAATATTTCATTCCTCTAGGAGAGGGGTAGGTGCTAACTTCCTTCAATACTAATCACAAAACAGTGGCTAACTATTCCATTTTCCCCATTTGAAAATATTTCCATTATAAGAAAAAATACAGTAAATAAGACATTTGGACTGTTTCTTTAAACTTCAATAAGTCTCTTATCAGGACTCCCTTTCTTTAACTGTTTTTCATATGATGAAGAAAGAAGAAGAAGAAGAGAAAGAGGAGGAGGAGGAGGAGGAAGGTAAAAAAGAAAATGGATGGTTAAACGACTTAATGAGTACCTATTTGTGCTCCAATAGCTTTGTAAAGGTTTATGCAAACAGTGTCTCATGGATATCTACATGAGTTGGCCAACGATTTTAAATCAAAATGAATATATTAATATTAGAGCAATATGCATTTGATTTGATCTCCAGAAAGTTGAGAATATACAGGGACATGAATGAAGCATCTATCTTCCATACCTCAGTATTTTCTATAGGAAAATATTTCCAGGAAAGATGTTACTGTATAGCATTCAATTCAATTCAATTGTGCTCCAAATCATAGTTTAGAAATTTAATCTGAATCTGAAATTTTGTTCAGTCATAATTACCAGTTTGTGATGTATACTTGACAAGTACAGAACTTTTTGGGCTATGGGCTTTTAGATGGTATGTCAAGAATAACACTTTAAAAAATAGTCAAGATCAGGATATAGGGACATGATAGACAAAATTATTAGATGTGTGAGAGCAATTATATTAAAGAATACAATTTGTGGCAACTTTTATGCCCTAACCTGGCGCCCATGCATGGACTGATGAGTGTTAGCCTTTTGAGCATTTATTTAATAAACACTAATGCATTATTTGTGCTTGCTGTAATTTTAGCGGTGTTCCATTGAAACTGTATTAATATGTATATGGGTATATAAAATACAGTTAAACATCATGTCAGATTTTTCTTTTCCACTCTAGTTTAGCAAATCTTATGAACTATGGAGAAAATAGCAATTATTTTATGAAACTAGGTACATTCTATAGATTGCGCATAGCTTTTCCATCATTCCTATCTTATTGATAAAGAGAATTTGTACTCTAGAAAAGCTCTTAACTAAAAGAGCAGTCACTTTATTTTATAAAGGGTGGACTGGGAATCTTTCCTCTGCTGCTTATCCAAGCCAGCATTCTGGCTATAATGATCAATAGTCTATCTCCTAAAACTTAAAACACTTGCCTGATAACTCTAATCCTGCCTTTTAACTAAAATGACTGTCCTAAGACCAGGGGATAGGTTTACTGGAGGATCTTCTTCCAGTTTGCAAAGATTATTTGTTAGATTAAGTTGACCTCATGACCCCATTTTACACTCTTGGCTTAAAGAATTAAGCTTTTTCCTATAGAAGATGAGACGAATTGCTAGCAGATCTTCTGTCCTAGCTCACGATTGTTAAAAGATAGATGGCACGGGATACAGTTGGAATCAATTTGAAACAGTCAAAAAATTTAAAAATGTCAATAAAATGCATTTTTAAAAATGTAGACATCACCTCTACAATGCATTTCCTATACTTTTAATAGAGAAGATTATAATTTTTGTTTGTCAGGTTAGAATTATGTGTTACTCTTGCAAAGGTACCATTTGAACTACCACTATTGTCAGATGTACAGCTAATTTATTGTGTTCACTACTAGGATTTAATTGCCTTACCTGTTTATATTATTATGGGCCTCAAACCATGATTTCAATTCACATTAAGACAATTGTCCTCTTTAAATACAGTTACCGGCACATGATTAAATTACAACAAAAAGTATAAATGTCAACTTTATCCCTATATTCTGGGGACTCATTTATGAACTGACGTCTGTGCCAAATAAGGGGCTGCATTCTGGGAGTCTAAACTAGAGATGTTGATAAGATGGGATATGTCTATCAGGTGCTTTAAAATTAAATAACTGCCTTGACAGCAACTGTGGGAATTATTTTTTTAACACATGATGTATTTCTATGTAAGGGGTAGTTTGGGTATAAGGTCTGGCTTGCTGATCTGAGCCCAAAAGCTCCTTTACCTGTTGCATGAGGAAAATATGCTGGCAAGGAGCCCTTCTCTTATCAGCTGCATGTATGGTTTTTGTTTTCAACACCTTCTCCGATTCCCTTTAATTTTTTCCAGGGAAACTGGATTTGGTTCTCTGTTGTAATTGGCTTCTGGATTTAGCTCCAGGTTTAAGGGAATGGTGGGCAAAGTTCTCTCTGACTAGCCACTTCCGTCCTTGATGAGACTGTTGGGTGTGACCTGTAAGATATGGGAGAAGCAGAAACAGCAGAGCTTTAAGCCACAGCCATCTCCACATTTTGTGGAATTTAATTTGTAGTAAATTGCTCAGGAAGAGAAACAGCAATTGGCCCTGTTAAGAACATGGCAGCTACCCAAATAGATTTGAGATATGGATATAATGCTGACTTATCCTTCTATGTTATCTGCAATGTTTTGTATTTTACTTTCTAGCTTTTCAGTTTGCAGCAGCATTATTTTAAAATGACATAATCTTTATATAAGCTAGTCAGAGGTGGTTTGGACAGGTTCAAGGAAACCGGTAGGGGTGACCTGCGCAATCCTGTCCTATGTTGCTGTGGTTTTGATGCAGCACGCATGTGCGGATGGTGCGAGAGAGCGAATTGCCATGTTTTGTGACGCTGCACACATGTGCGGAAGGTCACATTTCCAGTGTTGGGCGAACCGATGGTAACAGTACGTGAACAGAGGTGGGTTCCTACCGGTTCAGACCGGTTCTACCGAGTAGGTAGTAGGCTGCTGGTGACATCACAGAGCCGGTTCTGCTCTGTGGGCGCCGCCATCTTTAAAAAAAAAAAATTTGGAAAAAAAATGTTTTTGGGAAATTCTTCTGGTTTTTTCTTCTTCTGAGCATGCGCAGAAGTTTCCAGCACTGCACATGAGTAGCCAACTTGTTTTTGGCCTTTTTTTGGGGGGGCTTTTTGGGGGTCTTTTTTCCACGTGAGGACGGGAGGCAGCGAACCGGTGGCGAGGTAACTTAGAACCCACCCCTGTATGTGAAATCCACCTCTGAATACTTCAATACTTCAATACTTCACCGTTTGACACACCATGAAACATTCATTGCTGCAAATATTGTTAAATGAATAACACAGTAGCCTAAACAAATAAGCTCCTAACACATTGATCCTACTGCTCTCATCTGACTGCTGGCTTCAAATTATTTAAAAGTTATTTTCACAGAGCAGTGCCTTGAGCAAATCACTCTTTAACTAGCATATTTTACCAAACATTTATTTAAGATAAAGCGGGATAAACTCTATATATGACACACACACCCCAAACGCCAATTGAATTTGATCAGGATGCAATTACTTTATTCATCAAAATGGGCAGTTATGTTAAAGCAAAAATACATATATGCCGCAGGGGTGGGTTGCTCTTACCTTCCCTACTGGTTCGGGGTCGCACCAGAAGTGTGCATTTTGCGTGCGAGTGGTTGCTATGCTCGCATGCACACCAGCATCACTCCCAGATGAAAATCAACTGCGCATGCGCAGAGGGTTATTTTCAAGTAAATTTCGCTCCAAAGGACCGAATTCAAGCCGGAGGACCGGTTTGGGAGCGTGTCCAGTCGCCCATTGCTGCCGGTTTGGTGAGTGGGGGGGGGATTTCTGCTACTGGTTCTGGCGAACTGGTCCGAGCCAGCAGCAATCTAGCACTGATATGCCTTTTGTAAAAGGGGAGGGATGGGAAGTGGAGGAGAGCCAATTTCGTGCAATGGTAAATGTACTGGTCTAGAAATCTGAAATTTAACATCTCTCTTAGGAATGAAAGTTGCCTAGGTCAGTAATTTTCTTTCTAAGCCCAACACATCTCATAGGGCTATTGTGGGAGGGAAATAGGAGGAAGGACTATTGATTTGTTCTATCTTGAGTTGTATATGAAAAAATGGAATAAAATTAATAATAAACGATCTCCTCTGCAAAGATGTGATTGGGGCCATGCAAATAGGGCAGGTTATTATTTTCATCTCCCCCCCCTCGAGATTTTCCTTTGCAAATTTTGTTATATAACAGTTCCAGGTTTTACGTACTTGCATCTGAAATATCATAATGGAAAATCCATAAGTCATCATTTGGAGCAAGGGTTAGGCAAGAAAGGATAGAAAAACGGGATAGTGCTAGAGAGTATATTGTAACATTAAATGCTGAAAGCTCTTTTCCAGTTTAAAAGAGGTCTCTCACTAACATTATGTGTCTTTGCATATATTACTTCGTTTGGCATCTCACAACTTTTAAAAATATGTTTATAATAAGAAAATCTGGGTTCTACATAAGATTGCGACAGTATGTTCAGTTTTTGTTTCTGAGGTTGATCTGTAGACCAAATAATTGTGTGGTATCACAAATATACAACAGGTGTTTGTTACAAAACTGGGGAGGGGGGAGTGTTTTTCCAGGAAGAATTCAGTCTGACCTTCATTGTTTAATTGCAAACAGCAGAAACAAAATGTTTCCTTCTCAGAATATGGTGTCCTTCACCTTAGAGGTGCAAAACTGCAGTCCTAAAATATGCGCTCACTTGCCGAGATTAATTTCTTTCTCTGTAGCAGCTTTCGAAACTAATTTTCAGTCTGTTTTTAAAAGTTTGTTTTTATTAGGGATCAAACAGGTTTATTTAATCTAATGTAGGTATTTATGAATCCCAACTATATACCTGCAGTCTAGAAGATCTTGACTTTTAGATTATAAACAGACATGCTTGGTGTGCTTTTAAAAAAAATGTTGGACTTTTCCACTGAGATGGTATTATCTGTTCACATACTTTATGTTTATCTACAAGCATATCCCAAGTAAAAATAATCTTATTATTCCTTTACTATTTATTGTGTCTATTCTCTACCGTGCAGCTACAGTGTTTGCATAACCTAGAGGAAAACAAAGAAAGTGTTTCTTGGTATAAGAATTTAAGGGAGGAAATGGCTGTTTTCTACCATCTCAATAACCATGTTTTACTATAAGAATGTTCTGTGGCCAATCTTAAATAGCTTTTCTCTGCTCTCTATTTTCTTCCTTCTAGCATGAAGTTTTGCCACATCTAAAATAAAACTGGGATTTGGCCAACCATTAGTAAATGATAAATCACTATTTCATATCAAGTTCAAACTATGATTTTGTAACTTGTTTTCTTAAGGATGTTTTGTACAGATGCTTAGGTAAGATGAAATTAGAAACTTACTACAAATTGTTTACCACCACCCCCTTATAAACAAAGGAGGATGGTAAAAGTTTACTATGCTTTATTTTTTCCCCAATGCCCTAAATTTTATTTAGGAAAAGTTTGGACAATCATTTGTCTGGGATGGTGTAAGGATTCATGTCTTGGACAGGGGGGGTTGGACTAGAACATGGATGTCAAACCCGCAGCATTTTTCCCCTTCGCGGAGCTGGGATGGGTGTGGCTTACATGTGATCCATCAGGTCCAGGGCCTGCCAATTTGACACCCCTGGATTAGAAGATATCCAAGGTCCCTTGCAGCCTATGCTTCTATGGTTCTTTATTGTGAAGTATAAACATATTCATGTGTAATGGAAAAATATATAATTGCACATTTCGTAAAAAGCAGCATAAATATTTATTTCATATCCCCATGAACTGGCCAATAGTTATTTTAATCGTTACCCCTAATACTCTGTTAGATTCTGAGTATGCAGCTTTTTTATGTCACTCTCCATTCGTGCTGCTGTAGCATAAACAAAAAATAAGTCCTAAAATGGCACTATGGACGCGTTCATTTGCTAAGACCAACCTGTTGGAAATTATACCTGGTAGACACCAGGACACCAGTTCTTGCTTTCCTTCACAACACTCGAAGCCTAATATTACTTGAAATAGGTTGGTCCACATTGGGACATTTTATCAATATAAATGCAGATCAAGATGGAAAGGGATAAGTTGTGCGACTACTGCTCCTTTCTTGTTCATTCCTAATAATTATACCAATTCCCCATGACTCAATTGTATGATAAATGAGATTGGCCATGGAAAGAGAAAACTGTTGTAGCTTTATTTATTTTTGCTCTCATTCATCACAACGTAGAATCCCCATCTAACATTATAAGGATGCAGAAACCACACAATCTACTTTCATTGCTCTTCTACTCCCACTGGGGTTGTTGAGGAGTTTCACAATTAAATTCAGTGGGAGCCTTGTAGAGAAAAGAATGCTATTCCCTCATTGATAAATCTTTTCAATTATTAAGTGTGTGGATATATCATCTGGAGATTTCAATGATTCTTACAAAGGTGATTAGAAAACATTAATTGGATCTGGAGACATTTTTGGATTCCTGTTAGCAGTTCTGGGTATTGAATCTTCTTCAGATTGACAGCAGTTTGTGACTTCAGACCTACAATTCAATAGGACAAGCAAGAAAATTGAAATAAACATAGAAGGCAATGAGATGTTTGGTTTCCCAATTGTTCGTATGTGTTTCAATCTAAAAATATGGATTAGGCAAAATAGGCAACAACATATAGCAACATAAAGCTAGAAAACCTGGAATAATGTGGACAATATTTTTTGATCAACAGGAAAGAAATTAGAAAAACAACATCTTGTCTGAAAGCTTAAAAGGATAGGTTTGGAATGTTATCTGAAAGAACATTACAAGCTCTGAGTTAGTAGTCAAACCTCAGATAAAGCTCTTTGTTTATATCTTATCCATAGCCATTTAAAATGGCTTTCCTAATTGATGTGCTGGCAATATTTATCATAGGGTTTGAGGCCCAATCTATCAGTTTAATTAGTTGTTTCTTCATCATCCATTTTAATATCCAGCACTTTACAGATTAAATGTATCTCTGCTAATCTGCAGAATTTATACACAGGCATTATTTTCTATGTGCAGTCCAGACGTATTCTGCTGAGTTTGACAGGATGCATATTTAAACCAAGGGTGTTAAAAGTTAACAAGGGGAGCTGCTTCAGAAACAAGATTAGGAAGTAGCCACACACCATTTTCTCATTGTTTTGATTATTTATTTAAAATTATTACTTTATTATTTTATTTGGCATACTGGTTTTTGTGCCTTGAGATGTTGAAGTTGTTTAGAGTTAGGGAGTTTACAAGTGGCACAAAAAAATCTCAGCAATTTGCTTGACAACATCTAACTCTAAATTTTGCAAGGCCTTTGCCCCATTCTCCTTTCATCTCTCTTACCAGCCTGCTACCTAGAATAAGAGCTGAGAGGCAAGGTAGGGACACAATGCTGCCAGGAAGTTTTTAAAATCACTAATAAACCTCAGAAAGTTCCCAATTATGCCATCCCCTGATATCAGTCCTGTTGACCAAGAATTACAGTTCTTCATTACTTAGCCCAGAAGGGGATAGTCAATGGCTCAAGAATCATGGGTCATGGTAAATGTCAACTTTCAAACAATAATGATGGTTTTTCCTTGGATTTGTAGCAGGAAATGAAAAATGACTGTGAAAAAATAAGCTGAAAATGCCACCCTGTCCCCTTTGTGGAATCCCACCATCACCACCCTACTTACTTCAGAAGCCAAAACAAGGACCAAAACTATAATAAGTATGGCTCCTAATACTGAAAGGCTTTCTCCTAGCTTACATTTTGACATGAAAAACTAATTTTCAAGTCACTTATCTTGGCAGATAGCCTCTTCCTTTTTTGGCTATTGTAATTCAGGGTCCTGATGATTTCCAAAAATTTCACAGTATATAGTACTGGAATAAGACTTGTTTGTTAATGGACTGTAGGAATCAAACTTCTTTTGTGGACTATCAATGTGTGTCAACAATGAATGAGCTCTTAAGATACTTAAAACTGCAATGCAGAAAGAATGGAAACTTCTTCACCTGACATAGGTTTCTCAGTTTTTTTACCTAGCTTTTGTAACTGATTTGAATTGCTCAGGAGAGTAATAAAGTGGAAGAGCTGTAGGAGTAGCCTAACTCATGTGAAATTTTTAGTGGGGCTCCATTTTCCTCTGTCTCGCAATAAATGATGCTTGTGTTGACAGGCCTTGTAAGATCTACTTTGTTGAAATAGAAAGGACCATTTTTAAAAGTTCAACATTCCTACTTCAAACCTAAAAATAAGTCAATTCTTGTTGACCACAGCAGAACCAGAAAGAACCATTTCCAACTCACTCAGTAAAAATGTTTCAGATGCTTCTCTGATGCTAAAAGCCACACGTTGCACTACTGAAAGGTAAAGTACAATACAATATTGAAAGCAGTATATTTCAATTTTATATCCTGGTTTCTTTCATTGAGTTTATTATTTTTAAATGGTTGCAGAGATCCAGTAGAGTGTGAGCTAACTTTAGGGGCACTGATTTCAGCAGACATTTACAAACATAACCTCACTTCTTGAGGATTCCTTCAGGTATACAGGATAAAACAGGTACCGTGTTTCCCCGAAAATAAGACAGGGTCTTATTTTCTTTTGAACCCCGAAATATGGCCTTGGCCTTAT
>JANHFT010002144.1:79014-96930 GCA_032467955.1 Pseudoxenodon macrops
GAGAAGGAAGGACTCACTGGAGAAGAGCCTCATGCTGGGAAAGATTGAGGGCAAAAGAAGAAGGGGACGACAGAGAAAGAGGTGGCTGGATGGAGTCACTGAAGCAGTCGGCGTAAGATTAAATGGACTCCAGAGGATGGTAGAGGACAGGAAGGCCTGGATGAACATTGTCCATGGGGTCACGATGGGTCGGACACACTTCATAACTAACAAAACAAAAATACTCATTCAAGGAATTTGAATTTAAAGGTTATTCAATCCAAATTTTATCAGTCACCTCACCATATATTTTATCTTTTGCATTTTCATTCCAGGCTGATTTCAACTGAAGCCCAGACATGGATCTATATGCTCAATTAATGGTGAGTTCATTTTTTAACCCAAATGTTTTGGGACCCTGGTTCATTTATATACGCATCCTTCTGGCAAGTTACATCTCTGTTATTGGTTCATGATTTGATGTATGAATCTTTTGCCAGATTCTGTGCAATGACCATATCAGCATGCCAATGATTACTTAAAGAATGCTAGTTATAGGATTATCATACTTTCTAAATGTCTTGTAAATTTTATTTGGCTGGCTGCAGACCATGATTTATTTTCTTCTAAGTACACTTGAAGTTAAATAGCATATGCATTTTAATTTCAGCATTTCATAATTAGGAAGAGATTTTTAAAAGCCAAAATATAATAGGTCTTTCAAAATGCAAGAACTTCACATGATGAACAATTGCTGTACTTGAAACTGAATAAACATTTCTTTCATTTCAAAATGTACTTGGATATTGACAGCATGGAAAGCTTCACTTCACTTGCAAACACTTGCAGCCTATGTCTGAAGGAATGCACTGCAATATTTGTAGGAGTGTTACCAGAGGTGGATTCCTACCGTTTTGGACTGGTTCAACCGAGTAGGTAGTAGGCCGCTGGTGACGTCACAGAGCCGGTTCTGGTCCATGGACGGCACATCTTTTTTAAAAAATTTGTTTTTGGGGGAAAAATTGTTTTGAATTTTTTTCGGGTTTCTTTTCTTCTGCGCATGCGCAGAAGCTGAGTTTCCAGCACTGCGCATGCGTCGCCATCTTGTTTTTGGCCTTTTTTTTTTTTGCAAATTTTTTTCCTACTGCGCATGTGCGGTGTGGGAGGCAGCGAACCGGTGGTGAAGTAAGTTAGAACCCACCCCTGAGTGTTACCAAACTTTTCTTCTATACTCATAATACAATTCTTATTACTTAATTTGTAAATATGGCAAGGATGAAAAGATTAGGTTGAAAGGGATTGCCTTGAAAGGCACTTCATGAATAAGAAAAACATAGTTGATATGTACCTAACATCTGACAAAAGTTTTATATTTACATATTTATCTTTGGAGAACCACATGTTGATTTTCTATAATGGTGTCTCAGCTGAGTTAACATGCCAGGAGGCGACTTCAACTGCATGATCAACACCGCCCGCCCTTTTATTTGTGATGCATATGGGCTTTGATCATGTGACCCAGCTGCCGAGTTAACTTTTCTGACTCCCACCAAAATGCTCCTGCTACAACCTCTACCGTCTCTGACCTGCAGAAAGTGTTTGTGATATAGAGACACAAATACACAGACTAACATTTTACATTCCACAAAATGAAGGCAGGTCCACCTTACATGTATTTATCTCCAGATCATTGTGTGTGTAGGGAATATCTAACAGCAATTTGTATCTTTACTGGCATGTTTGTTAAGATCTGTTTTTCTGTCTTTATACCAAACAGTGCTCAAGACTTGTATGAAATAAGGAATTACTTAATTAATTAATTAATTAATTAATTAATTAATTCTTCAGTTTTATGGCTGCCCATAAAAGAGAAGCTTACAATCTTTAAAAACAAAACTAGAGCATAATATATTACATATTAAATTTCAATGATATGGGAAGTAGAAAGGTGAGTAAGGCATTAACAAAAGCGATACAAGCAGTTAATTCAAGCTCATTATAACATGTTTGTAGGATAGGTTTGATTAGAAAAAAATAGTACCGTGTTTCCCCGAAAATAAGACAGGGTCTTTTGACCCCCAAAATAAGCGCTTGGTCTTATTTTCAGGGAGGTCTTATTATTTTTGAGGTGCAGGAGGTGGCGAGCGTGGTCACCTCATGGCTGCTGCTATGTTTTGCGGAGGGCTTATTTTAGGGGATGGCTTATTTTAGTGCATGCGCTCAAAAGCCTAATTGGGCTTATTATCCAGGGAGGTCTTATTTTCAGGGAAACGGTATACACCTACACTATAATATGCATATATGAACTGAACTGCTGGCACTGGTGCCCAAGTTAAATGCCATCTTCCAAACACCAGACTCATTGAGAAATGACAATGATGGGAGATTAGAGCCCAACACATTAGATTATAGTGTGATCAGTGGCACAGTTGAAATATGAAAAAGAAAAAGAGATTTCAGAACTGACACATAAATTGGGAGGGGCAGAAATAGATAGGAGTGAGGCATAGCAGAGCATGAATGAATCAGTTTTCATAAGATGAACACAAAACAGCTGAAAATTATTGTTGGCCCTGAAATAAAGAGAAAAACTACAGTTTTAGCAAGTTGCCGGATGGGAAAAATAGTAGATAGCGCGTTAATTGAACAGGCATTTGATTTGGGTAATGAATATGTGGTTTGACTTATGAGTGATCTTGGAGAAATAACTTTGAAATCATTTATCTGAAGTTAATTTGCCGAAGGTTAATTGGCTTGCTTTCCCTTGAACAAGGGCAGCTCCTACTCCATGGAGCAAAAGGCAAGTTTCAGTCTCATTGTGTGCCTTCTGTAAAGTGAGAGCTATATTTTTATAATATATTGCAATAATGATTTACAATAACTTTTTAGGAATCGTTTTATGATTCACTGTACCTAGATTGCCCGTGTCTTAGTTTGCAGCCATTTTATGCTAGCATGTTTAACCATTCATAAAATGGTTGGGAAGTTTTGATATAGAAGTGAAAACACTCCCTGTTCTTCTGTGCCTTGTAAAGATAAGATGCAGGCAATACGATCACACTTTAGAGCATGGACTTGGATAATGGTGCCTTTTCTGCAACTCTTGTTGCAGAATTCCTTGTACTCTGCTATAGGGATGACGTGCAAAAATAATCAACCTTATTTTGCTTTAGGAAATTATTAAAAAATAGAACTATTCTCAATGCTGCTAGGTACATTATTGCATATTTATTGGTTGTTTCTGTGATTTTTACTGAATGGTTTTAATTTTCTTGTGCTTGCTTGGATGTGTAAATTGTATTATTGATGTTTTGTTACTGTTGTAATTGTAAGCTGCTGACAGTCCTTTGATTGAAATAAATAACTAGTGAGTTGCTACACAGAAAGGCTTTCTCTGAGGAAACAGTCAATTTCAAATGGTTGCTATAAACCTTACTCATCATATTCAACCATCCACAGAAGTAAAGCTTGAAAACTAATGAAAAAGTCAGTTTTCAGAAAATACTGTAAAGGCATGGTATAATTTCCCTGTGACACACTAGGGAACTACACAACCTGTAGTTGATTTGCGGAGAAACTGCGCCCTATTAATAGGTGCCAGAAGTATAGGTAGTGCTCAACTTACAACCATTCTTTTAGTGTCTGTTTGAAGTTCAAACGGCACTGAAACAAAAGTGATTTAAGGTCAGTTTTCACACTTGCAACCATTGCAGCATCTCCATGGTCACATGATCAAATTTTGAAAGTTTAGCAACTGGTTCGTATTTATGACAGTTGCAGTGTCCCACAGTCATGTGACCTTCCGACAAGCAAAGACAATGGGGAAGCCAGATTCACTTTACAACCGTGTTGTTCCCAACTACAGTGACTCACTTAACATCAATGGCAATACAAATCGTAAAATGGGTCAAGACGTAACAAACCGCCTCTCTCAGAAACAGACATTTTTGGACTCACTGGTGGTTGTAAGTTGAGGACTTCCTGTACCAATAAGATAATGAAGGCTTTTGGTTTGGAGAAATGCAAGAAGATACAGCTCTGTAGAGTGACTTTAAGAACAGGGGAGGTTTCAATCTTGACTCCTGGCGCCTACCTGGGCAACTTCCTGTAGTTTTCTTAGCAAGGTCTTAGCAAGGCCTGCTTCCTAGAGCTGAGAGAAAGTTACCCACCTGGTTTTGGGCTTAGATGGGTCTCCCGGCTTCTAACCTGGTGCTTTAACCCCTAGAAAATATTCTCTAATGTTAGGTAGTGTTCTGCCAATAGAGCACATCTCTGCAGTATAAGCAGATTTCTTATACTGCTGATGTTGGAATATTTAGTGATACATTTCTAATTCCAGTCAAGTCCCAGCTTATTAAAGTGGCTTGCATTGCCTTAGTCAAACCTTTTGTCAAAACCATAGCTTCAAGGTATGGATAATTATTTATTTTGCAAATGTGCTGGTTGCCCTCATAAGGGTGAGTCATGTCTAGAGTCAGCATCCTGGATTCCCAACGCGGTATTCTTTAGACTGGAAAGCAGCAAGGGTACCACACCCTGGCAGGGGTTGCAGCCAGTGTCACTGATTGGGCTTCAACAAAAGTAAAATTTCATCTTTGCCAAAATCGCATAATGAAGAATACATAAATGTCTACCATTGCATCCTGGCATTGTGCTCCTTTTCAAAGGAAATATACTGGAGTGAAAATACCAGATGTAATTACCCTTTGTTTTCTTCTTTCTCTATACTGTAATAATCTTAGGCTTAGGCATCCAGTTGATTTAAATACCCATACAGATTCTTCCCCAACCCCACTAATTGCATTTTAATACATACCGGTATATATTATAATCTTTCCCCTCTCTTTGACTGTCTTTCTCTTAAAGGACTAGTATAATATGTTACCTAGTGTGCTAAATTGATTCCGAAAAACTCAGCACCGATTCACCCATTGGGCCACCTAAGGTGACTTGAGGCACCCATTAGAAAATGAGCATAGAATATACCATAATTGAGAATTATTACCTGCTGTTTAGTATTTGCTATTTGATTGTTAAGTCACTCTCCAAGCAGCACGCTATTTCTGTATGGTTTCTCTGAACAAGTCTTCTTCATTTTTTAATGTAAAATGATAGTAAAGAAAAGTTTTAGATAAATCTAAAGCTTTTGTTTACAGGTAGCACACAGTAAATATATACTTAAGTGCTCCGTTCTCCATTGATTTCAGTTTAGGCTCAGTAATAATTCGGGATTTTGCCCTTATCATTTTTTTTAAAAACCCTCATCTTGTCCCAGGTGTTGAACTTTTGTCTAATCTCCAAGATCAATAAACATCATTTGTGTTTTGCTTTTTGCCTTACTGGCCCCTATTGAAGTGCAGTTTTTAATTAAAAACAATCTCCTGACTCTCACAACAGTAGCTGTGAGTCTGTAGCTTGTTGTCAGGAGGTTCTGGAACCAGTTTGTGTTTCTCTGGAGATGTTGGCAAGATTTCTTTTCTCATAAAAACACATTCTCTGGAAATGTCAAAGAACATTTCTTTGTCACTTGTGACTGCTGGAGAATTCAACCCTGCATACCATCCTAAAAAAAAACTATAATTGAGGAATTGTTCCAATTATAGCATCTTCAACAAATTTCTAAAGCTTTGTCAGTAGAACAGAAATTCAGATGAATATATTACCTATATATCACAATGGAGGCCTGGCTGAGAGTCACTATTAGTAAGGATAACCATTTGTCTGAAGTGGTGTAGGGTTTCCTGCCTAGGCAGGGAGTTGGACTAGAAGACCTCCAAGGTCCCTTCCAACTCTGTTATTCTATTCTATTCTATTTTATTCTATTCTATTCTCCTAACTCAGGGGTCGGCAACCTTAAATACTCAAAAAGCCATTTGGACCCATTTCACACAGAAAAGAAAACACTGGGAGCCACAAAATGCTTCCTATGCCTGTATTTCCTGAGCGGCCACAAAACTAGCATATGTAGTTGAATTAAATGTTCTGCTTCTTTTCTGAAACTTTTCTTTTCTTGGATTTATCCATGGTTGGCCTACCAGGAATCAAAAAGCTCAATAAAAACGCATGCCAATGGATGTTACACATTGGCAGTGGTGTTGCATATTTTGAGCGACAGGGAGCCACAGCAGAGGAATGAAAGAGCCACATGCGGCTCCAGAGCCGTGGGTTGCTGACCCTTGTCCTAACTTCCAGGAACCTTCTAGGTTGGAATTGCAGACAGGTTTGTTCATATGGGTGAAAGTTCACAACTTGAAAGCTCATGAGAACATTCATAACACCAGATATTCAATGGCATTCCCTTTTATGATGTTTGGGGAGAGGAGAGAGAAGTAGAAGCAATAAGATATATTTATTTAGTTATTTATTTAGTTATAATAAAATAAAATATATTCATTTAATTGTAATATAAATGTTTTATTGCTTACAATACAGTAAATCTTGATTTGAGAAGTGGGTTAGTAGTTAAGGCATCGAACTAGAAACAAGGAGATTGTATGCTCTAATCCTACCTTAGCCAGGTGAGTACCAGTAATCTTAAAGGTTTAAGGGTTTTTAAATAGGGCCAGATTTATAATATTTGTTTTTAATGGGTTTTTTAAACTTTTGTATTGTATGTTTTTATTACTGGCTGTACACCGCCCTGAGTCTTTCGAGAGAAGGGCGGTATATAAATTTAATAAATAAATAAATAAATAAATAAATTCTGCATCAGGCAGTTCAATTCCAACTGAAAAAGGTGAATAGGTTGCCAGCCCATATAGGGATTTATAAATAAAGACATGTACTCTTAATTATATCCAGAAGCCAATAGAAACCCAGTGTAGGGCCTGAAGTACCAGTGTAACATGTGGATGGTAACAAATGCCACTCAACAATAGACTATTCAGATTGGTATTCAGAGACAGTTTCATGTAGAGCATATTATATACTGTAACCATACAATGATAAAGATATGAATGACTGTTGTGATGAACATAATTGTAATAAATAATGAGTGGGACTTGTTCCCAAATTAACTTAAAGAGTTTTCTGATGTCATCCAATTGCAGTTTATTTGGGAAGTCATTGTTAAGCCAACTATGGTTTTGGGCAATATAGATGTCCAGTTATATATTGTTTATATAATTAAATTTTGATGGAGAAAAAAGTGAAGACCATGTAGTTGGCTGTTTTACAATGAACGGTTTGCTGGGAACCATGTAAGTCAAATTGTCTTTGTGCTACCGTAGATGTTGGCAAGTCTTCTGATATTCTTCATTCAATGTTTTTTGAGTTGTGACAGTGCCACTGGCATTTTCAGGGGGGGTCAAAATCTGCAAAATGGTAAGTGGAATCATTTTGCTGTGCCCCTTTCAGTCATGGCTTTGATAATAACACTGCATTGCGCCTCCCCCCTCCTCCCTCTGCACACACCCATGCACAATATAATGCTGCTGTTCATATATTCTTGCTATCACTTACAGAGCACATGCACTATGAGGATTTGATTTATTATCCTTTTAGAACAACTAAATAGGAAGAAAGTACTGATAGCTACATATGATCCCTGTATGTAGTTCTGCAGGGTACTTAACATTTTAACATAAAAGGATGATAATTGTTTTTCAAAGATCTCTGTCTCTTGTATTAAATAAAAGAATTTAAAAGTAATGGAGAAAATAAATGGTATTCCAGCAGCTTCAAATGCTGACCGTTAGTTCTGATAACATCTGGGATGCCTGGATAGGAAAAAGGCAGAGAGAAGATTAAATCAAGATTAACTATCTTTGGAAAAGCAAATTTAAATATTTTGGCATATGCCAAGATTATAAAATCTGTGAAAAATCGGTGCTAGATACAATCTCATTGCCTGTAATATATGTCAAAATAGTTATCCATCCTCTCTGGTGAAGACAGTTATATTATACAATGCCTTCAACTTCAGTTGTCACAATCATAAGCTAGTTTGCAAAGATATACATCTTTTTAAAGACATTGATGGACTGCTTATCAAGGATTCCCAGGAGTTTAGTGTTTCAGATATTTGTTTTTATTTTTAAAGTAGTTTTTGAACATTGGCATCTTCCTTTATTCTGAAATATGCAGTTTATTTTTCCCCCCTCCAGAATTTTTATCTTTTATATACTTGCTCACTTTTTTCATATATGGTCCAATAAAGATCTTCTCATACATAAATCGTGTTTTAAAAGTTTTTCCCTATCTAGCACATCTGTGTCTGCAAATGGCCTACAAAAAAATGGACAGCCATCAGTTGGAAGCAGAAAATATAGTTTTCATTATCTTTTTGCTGCCATAATTTTTGCACACTTTACATATGTATCAAATGCCTCACAAATAGACCCAAAGACATCTTTTCTCAGACATTTGTTTTAAAAATGAACAGCAGTACAATTCTTACAAATTGTTAGGAAGGCAGATGGCCATTGGAACAATCCAATTTATAATGAAGAAATAAATACTTGTGATGCATGCTGGAGAACTGAGTAATCACTAAGCAGACACCAGTTCTGTAAAATGCCAACTATTCTGGATACTAAGTAATGTTTGCAATTCTCATTTAAATCAATTACATCAAACCTCTGTTTTTGACAGAAATGTATGTACAAATCCTTATTATTTATAATTTATTGAACATATTATAGTAACTATGTACATTAAAAACAAAACAAAAACTTTTGCAAAACAAAAGATTTTTGGCCGGTGTCTTAAAATCTAATGGTAGCTAAGCAACTTTCTCAGCAGTGGTCAAACAACTGAAAGCAATCTGTTATTCTCATAGAAATTTCCCACCCATCGATTGTTATTCATTATATTTCTCATAAACCACCATATTAATCAACTTCTCCCTTGTGCTGCCCATCAAAAGAAATTTGGAATAATAAAGATCCAGCTGCAGATACACTTATATATTTTTATTAATGGAATTTCTATTCTTTATAAATGCATTTTATTAATTTTAACAATTTGAAAATACAATAAATTACTTTTAATAACAGTAAAGTTTTAAGCAATCTATTCATAAAGTCTGGTGTAATGGTTAAGGCATTCGGCAAGAAGAAGATTCTGATTTCTGGTCCTGCCTTAAGCATAACCCTAAGAAGGAGGCAATGGGAAACTATTTCTGAAATCTTTCAAGAAAATGCAGGGGTTCATTCAGAGAGTGGGAAAAATATGAGGTAGAAGGAGTATTTCGTAAGTTCGCTGGCTTGAGTTATTTATAAAACTAATGAAGGTGAGATTAGAATGAATGAATGAATGAATGAATGAATGAATGAATGTTGTACTGGTAGAAGAGAGGGAAAGCTTGGCTTCCAGGGAACTTTATGTATTGTATTCTGTTTATATGAATCGTTCTTGGAACAGTTAGAAAGAATAAGAAAGGGAAATTGCTGCTCCATTGAGAAAATAGCACCTAGCAGCCAAGATGAAATGGCCATAGGGCAATGACCAGCCACTGAAGAGAAGGAGAGGTGCCAGATGTTGTGGCTAGTCAGAACTGGATATGTTACAAGACTGGAGGAATCAGTAAGCTAACTGCTTGGAAGGGCACAAGTTGATTCAAGATGGAAAATAGTACTTTTGAAGCAGAGTTCCAAAGCATAAAATATTGCTTTCTCTAAGTTGTCTTTCTGCTTCTATAGAACTTACATTTGCTGAGTATTGTGATGAGTATTCTGCTAGAACACAGGGTCACCAAAACTATCAGTAGGTAGCACAATGAAATATTCAATTTAATTGCAAGTCTGAATATTATTCAAGTTGAATCAGGGCACAGCTGGAGAGCTAGTAAGCCTAAAAGTAACAAGTGCTGCCATAACAATGGTTTGCACCCATAGTTTCATGAAAAGAACTCTGCTTATACAGTAACAACCTTCACCCCCTCCTTGTCCTTGGGGCCCTTCCTGTCCAGAACTATCTATGAAGGAATGGAATGAGGATGGAATGATGATGTAGGCCTTCAACAGGAAAGGCCAACCTGTATAAGCAGAAATTCCACTTCTTCATACAAAACACCTTGGGTTAATTGCATGTAATTCACATGCTTAAAACCAATGGTGAAATCCTACTGGCATGCCCAGGTTCGGTCGAACTGGTAGTGGCGGCGGTGGGTGGTTCAGAGAACCGGTAGCGCCAGCAACACAAGGCTCCGCCCACCCACCCGGACACTGTAACGTCTGGGGTTTTTTACCCTCTGCTATGCACAAAGCCTTCTACACATGCACAAAGGATAAAAACTCGTACCTGACGAGGTGCCGTGGCACGCGGGACTTCCGAACTGGTAGGGAAGGTAAGTAGATTTCACCACTACTACTTAAAACTACCCAAAAAATGGATATACTGTAAGAGCATCTTAACCTTAAATCTTTTAGGCAAAGGGAAAAACATTGATCTTAAACAATGAGAATATTTCAACAAATACTTTAAAAAAAATCATAATTCATTTTGATAATATAGCTGCTTTAATAGGTTTTTTTAATAAAGGTGATGGATATTTTCCAATATCCAGTATTCCAATAAGAAATATCTTAAGTAAACGGGTAACATTAAACTCCTTTTCATTTGTTTCTAAACGAAAATGGCATTTTTTCCTGTGCCTCACATTTTTTGGCTATTTCTATATGCAAGCATGCCAATTTTTTCTTTAAATTGCTATAGCTTAATGTAGGGTCTGTTCTTTGTAAACTCTTCCCACCCCCAACTATTTTTAAAACATTCAAGTCTGATTATGATGAATTGTTCTGTATTCATATTTCATGCTGATGTTTGCTAACTTGTCACTGTGTTCTTCAGAAATGCTTAGTGTAGCTTTATTAACTTGGGAATGTAGGCTATGAATCATATGAAATTTGCCAGTGTAACAAAGTAACAGTGGTGTAATGAAGTAATTGAAAGTTTCATACTTTTCAGATCAGAAATTAATCTTTCAAGATTTTTTTAAAACCACACTAAAGTGATTCTTCAGAGCTGCTCTGTTTTTCATCACACAATATATTCTGCTTTACCAGCCATATACACACTATATAACATTATGATTAATTAATAATTTTAATACCTTCTGCCTTGACTTGAAAGGTTTTTAAGGGATTTTCAGATAACTAAATAGCCTTTATTTGACATTTTTAGGTATTGTTTTTTTTGTTTCCTTATTGTATATTCATTGATTGCTAGGACTTAAAGTATACATTTTATATAATTCTTTGTTTGTTTCTCTTTCTTTCTTTCTTTCTTTCTTTTTTCTTTCTTTCCATCTTTCTGTTCTCCTTTTTGAAAACTTGACGCTAAATATCAGAACTGGGAGCATGTTATGTTAGCATTATAAAACTATATTGTTTGGGCACTTAATCAGTTTCTTTTTATGAGTCTTTAACCATGAGTCACACATATTTGAATGTACGAGCTGTTTAAATTGGTGATGCCTCTAAAAAGTTTATTTAAGATGAAACACTTAGACTGATTTAGTGCAAATTGTTAATTGTTACTTTCACATAGAGACATTGTTCAATTGTTACTTTTCAATGAAGAGTTTGGCTCTGGAAATTATTAAATCAACTGATATGTCTAAGACAAATTCAACTCCATAAATCTTATCCAGTTCTGTTTATCTGGAATAGACATCAGTGGTGGATTCTTCCTACCTTGTGAAGGATTATAAGGTCCCCATGTCATTGCCCTGCCCCTCATCCATGTAAGATTTAGACAGTTGTCTGGCTAATATTAAAGATAAAGATAATGGATAAAGATGTCCATTCCCTATAATAGAACTGATTTTAAACATGCTGTAGATAAAAATGTAAAAATAAAATGATTCTACTTTGTCATTCGTAACTGTAAACAATAGAATTTGGGGTATATCAGAGTTTAATGCTTTGAGAAAACCTAAGGTTGCTCAGTTAAGATTATGGAAAAGTCACATACTTCTAGTTAAAGAGGAGCTCTGTGTGACCAAAAACCGTACACTGAACCAACTTGACAAAGTTGGCTGAATAAAAGTTTAATTCTTCTCCTAGTTCTGTGATTTCAACAGTATGCCATCCTATGAGGCTGCAAGCCAAATGGAGCCAAACCTCATTTGAATCCAAATTTGATCTCATTTTGGGGTAAATAATTCTTATGCTGTACATACGCATGTATAAGACCATCTGCAGATAAGCCAAACCCAATATTTAAAGTATATTTTGGCACTTAAAATTCTTGGTTTATCTGGGATTATATAAGGTAAATCATATATAATTGAAAAGAGACTGGCTTTTAATTGAAGAAAAAAGTGTACCTCAGCTATTTGCAGTTCAATGTCATAGAAGAAAAATAAAAGATATATAGGTTAGGAAGGCAATTCCTGAGGGTAGAACAATGCCAATGGTACACTTCTACAGAGGCTAAATGGTATTCTGCCTCAGATTGAAGTCCCAAAAGTGCTTTTCAAAAGGCAAGTGGAGTTTCTTGATCCTTTTCTTGGGAACATTTCATTTCTCATCCAAAAAGCTTCTTCAGTTCTCTGAGTTTCAGCTTCTTCAGTTCACTTCTCATCCACAAAGCTTCAAATACATTTTACTTGAAATGTTCTCAAAACAAGAAAGAAAGGAAGCCAGTCAGTCAGTCAGTCCATTTACCTTTTGAAAAACACCTTTGGGACAACTATGACCTGGATGATCAAGAATTTCCATAGACTTTTAGATGGAAGGTAAATAGCTTGGCATAGGGAAGTTAAGGCATAATGTTTTGCCTTGAGTACTATTACAAGAGAATTATTTTAAGATCTCATATGCACACACACAAAAACAAGTTTGCCCACGGGACTTCAATATTTCGGTATTCTATGGGATTTCAATATCCTATTCAATTTCAATATCAACATCCAAGGATATTGAAACACTACTACATATGTTATTTTACTATGGCATCCACAGGGACCTCCACAACATTTACATTTTATCTTTGTTTCCTCAAGGAGGAAAACAGGTGATTTTCATATGAGTATATTGGACCTAGGCCATCATAAATTGTCATAACGATCATGGTTATTTGAAATTTGGGGAGCATTGCAGAACACATATTAATAATGTTAAAAAGATTTCTAGCCTTGGGGATTTAAAATTTCAAAAGTAAAATAAAATAGCTTTGTGTAGTTGCCTCGCTGGAAGTAAAAGAGATCATCGATTTCTACAGAGAATAGTTTCCCCCTTTGGCTAAAGGTTAAGCCACAATGCATCTCCTAAGCTGATGTATGAATAAAATAGTTAGGACACTGATTTGTAATCCTATCCTGTGGCTACAAGTTCTGCTCTTGTTGTAAATGTCATCACTTTCTCTGTCCTATCTGCTTATATCTGAGTCATGAGGTGTTGACAAAAAACCACTGCACTTAATGTGAAACCTGAGGCATTTTGCTAATTCCAAAGATATTCGTAATTACCAACTTGGCATTTAGCTGATAAATAACCTGCACATATGCAGCATTACTTTTTTGTGGCTCTACTATTTTTCTCTATTGTTTAAAAAAAATGTTTCAGTATTCAATTGTTAAAATATAGGTTACCGAAGTCATATTTTCTTGGAAAAAATAAAGGAGAAATCCAAAAAGGGGGCAAAGCTGAAAGAGATTCATAAAAATAAAAATAAAATTGTTTATATCTATAAATTTGCCTAATGAGGGAAAAAAACTTTACAAAAACACACATTCTAATAAAAAATATCGAAAATATTTAAAAGACAATTCAATGTCCACGTCTTTCATATGAATGTGGAAAATGGTGCATTAAGTGGTACCATTTATACAATACAAGTAAAATGACCAAAATAAAAGACAAAAGTGAGTTTTTGAAAAATAAATAAACCTAATGGACAGCTTTCTGAAATAAAGGACTGGGTTAAACATGCAAAATAAGGAAATCCAAGCAGTTCAAATGAACATTAAGATTTATTGCAAGTTTAAGTGTTTTATAAGAATCTGAACTACTAATGGTCAAATTGATGGCGATAGATAAGAGTCAATGGAATTCAAGGTAAGCGGGACCTAGGTATCTTGTGAATACAAAGAAACTCAAGACTGATGATGTGTTTGAACCCTCCCTTGGGCTCTCCCTGCTCATCAGCTACAGACCATACTTTATATTAGAGGACATATGGTCATTGTAAGAATATGTGAACAAAACTTATCTTCTTTCTATGCAGCCCATGTTTTTAGCAAAATCAGGGTATCTTTAGAATAGAATAGAATAGAATAACAGAGATGGAAAAGACCTTGGAGGTCTTCTAGTCCAACCCCCTGCCAAGGCAGGAAACCCTACACAACTTCAGACAAATGGTTATCCAACATCTTCTTGAAAACTTCCAGTGTTGGAGTATTCACAACTTCTGGAGGCATGTTGTTCCACTGATTAATTGTTCTAACTGTCAGGAAATGTCTTCTTAGTTCTAAGTTGCTTCTCTCCTTGGTTACTTTCCATCCATTGCTTCTTGTCCTACCCTGAGGTGCTTTGGAGAATAGCTTGACTCCCTCTTCTTTGTGGCAGCCCCTGAGATATTGAAACACTGCTGTCATGTCTCTCCTAGTCCTTCTTTTCATTAAACTAGGCATACCCAGTTCCTGCAATCATTCTTCATATGTTTTAGTCTCCAGTCCCCTAATCCTCTTTGTTGCTCTTCACTGCACTCTTTCTAGAGTGTCAATGTCTTTTTTACATTGTGGTGACCAAAATTGAATGTGGTATTCCAAGTGTGGCCTTACCATCTTTCTGCTTAGGAAGTTTGAACTTTAAAACTGTTGAAATGTTTTGAAACCATTTTAGCATAAATGAAGAAATATTGCAAACATTTTTCTAATGAGATATATGAATTAAGTTTAATTTCCAACCTTTAGCTTCTTTTTATTTTCAGCCATGGAACAGGATATGAAAGTGATAATCACACAGCCCCAATGTTATACAGCTGTGGGGCCCAGTACAGAATACATACTCATGGAGTGTTTAGAGGAATTCAAGTGAGTATATTAAGGAAAGTACATAATTTTGGACTGATTACCTGGCTGCTTTGATAATAGCAAGGAAACACTATATTTTCTTTTTATTAGAATATGGTGTTCACTATATAATAACTAAATGGAAAATGTTTAAGTTATCTATTGCTGACAAATTCTAATCTGTCCCCTTTTGCTGAGAAATCTTCCAGATATATTGAGTTACAATTCCCATGATTGCCAAACATTAGATAAACTCAATCATTGGATAAAAATCATGATGGGGATTTATGGGTATTGTTGTAGTCCAATACTTGGAGGCCTTTCATGTAAGCAGAAAAGTAATGTGAAGTAAAAATGAAGGACTGAACATTTTCTCTTATGAAATGCTACTACAGCTTTTGGGATTGTGGAAAGCTGTATTACAATTTCCTTTATGACATGAAACAAATAACAATTTCAGGATTTGATACTACCTATATTTCAAGGAAACTTAAATGTCTGGAGGAAGTCTTGTTGCAATATAGTGGGTTCGGGTGGTTTCCCCCCCCAACCTTGGCAATTTTAAGACTTGTGGACTTCCACACCCAGAATTCCCAAACTATCCATTCTTGCTAGGGAAGTTTGGGAGTTGAAGAGCACAAGTCTTAAAGTTGCCAAGGTTGGACACCCCTGAATCAGAGGTGGGTTCCTAACAGTTCGGTCCGGTTCTACCAAACTGTTAGTAACTTTCTGGCCCGGTTCGGTAGAACTGTTAGTGACCTGGGCTTGCCCCCGAGCTGGTTCTTTCAGTGGTGCCATAGGCACCGCCATCCTGGATTTTGCTTCTGCACATGCACAGAAGCTTCTTTTAAGTACTGCACATGCACCCCTGAGCGAACTGGCAGTAAGAAGATTTAGAACCCACCTCTGCCCTACACTATAGTTTTTACAGCTCTGATAAGCCCAGAATATATTGTATGTAAAACTCTCCTCTTTATGCCATCATAGGATATGCGGCGAATGTCTGGAGTGGCTCCAACAATTGTTAGATCAGCAAGCGACACAAATGAAAAGCGACCTTTCATGTGCGTGTATCCCGGCTGTAACAAGCGATATTTTAAACTGTCTCATTTGCAGATGCATGGTAGAAAACACACTGGTAAGTATCTCCATGGAGTGCACAACTGCCCCGAAATAGTTGCCTCATCCAGTATCTCATAGCCCCTTTCCATGGTAATGAAAGCCTTTCATGGCCTTTCTAGGCCCAAGCATTATGGGAGCCTTTGGCAGTAAAATTGTCAACCTATTACTTCAGTGGCGTCATGTACTCATGAAAATGTGGTGCGTGCGGCTCAGAGGTAGTTCTTGCCGATCTGGTCCGGTTCGCTAGAACCGGTAGTGGGAATTTCCCCCTGTTTGCTGAACCGGCAGCAACGGCCAGGTGGACACCCAGCAGGAAAGAACTACATGTATATAAAAAAACTTTTCATATTGCAGTGAAGTGAGCTATAATTCACAGAAGTGCATATCATAATACGTCCTCTAGTTCTGTGTTGGCATGCATGCCAGAGGTGGCATGCAGCGTCCTCTTTGTGGGCACACATACCGTTGCCAGGTGCTCTTCTGGGTTCCATCATGCGCATGCATGCCAGCCAGCTGGGTTACGGTGTGCACATGGTCAACCAGCTGGCCGGTGCGCATGCATGTGTCTGAACCCAGAAGAGGGCAACTGACCGGTGCTCATGTGTGCTGGACCAGCTAGCTGACGTGCACGCATATGACTGAACCCGGAAGAGCAGCTAGCCGCTGCACGCATGCACACTGATCAGCTGCTCTCTGGGTTCCAGTGCTCCGGTGCGCGTGCTCCAGTTTCAGCACTCAGTGCCGAAAAGGTTAACTATCTGCACTAGTCTTTTGGATACCTCCGGATTATTTTTTTTTTAAAGGGATTCATGTATCATTCTAAATGAGTGAATAATATTTGCTTGTGTGGTTCTTATACTGTACGGTTCTTAAAATGTAGCTTCAAATTTTTACAGGGTAGAGAAATGGAGCAGCTGAATAGCAATTAATTTTAAAAAAAGAACAAGAAAAAGGGAGTGAGTCATATTTTCCTTATAAAACAACTGATTCATTACACTTCCTGAAAATCGTTATTTTGCATAGTGTTACTATCTGTGGAACTCTGATGCACAAAGCTGGAATTTGTATCAGTGCTTATCACTGCTTCGGCAGAAATTTTGCTGATATCTCTGTTACCATTATAGTTGTTTACTAAGTCCCCTTCGAGTATTATTACTGTTGACCCAGATATAAAAAAGTACTCTTTTCTTGGAACACTCAAAATAATATATTTTTAAAAAGCTTTATCAATAATATTGCACCCACTTTCACCCATCATTAACATGAAGTAGCAACAATGATTTATTAATTTGCAAGTGATGTACGACTGGAGGATTTTTTAAAAACACACAAGTGATACTTAGTTTCAATGACCTTTTTCTTCCCAGCAAAATTCAGTTGTAAGCAAACTGAATACAATAACTCATCACTTTGAAGATAAAGTTTTTGTAACAGATTTTCTGTGGTGAAAATAATAATTTCATTAAGTAACAAGATTTATATTAATGGAGTTTTAAAAAAGTTATAATAACTCTTTGAGGAAATAGAAAAATGGCCATGGAGTATGCACGTTAAACAATTGTAACTTTCTTTCTGATTTCCTTTATACAAAACTAAAATTTGAATCTACTAAACTCATTTTATACAGACTGCAATTTCATTATTGACTTTACTATAGAGCTAATTTGCTGCTAAGAGGTCAGATTCTCCCACTCAGGTTTCTCCAGATATATTGTAACTACAATTTTAATTAGAATTTATATATATAATTAGAGTTCTCTCTCTCTCTCTCTCTCTCTCTCTCTCTCTCTCTCTCTCTCTCTCTCTCTCTCTATCTCTCTCTCTATCTCTCTCTCTTTCTTTATTTGTGCTTAAAT
>JANHFT010002144.1:120159-137298 GCA_032467955.1 Pseudoxenodon macrops
TAGATAGATAGATAGATAGATAGATAGATAGATAGATAGATAGATAGATAGATAGATAGATAGATAGATAGATAGTACCTTCATGTGTTAACCCCTAGATTAGTCCCTGCAGTTTTCCTGGCAGATTTTTTGCCATTTCCTCCCTCCTAGAACTGAAAGTAAGTGATTGATCCAAAGTCACCGAGCTGACTTCTCACCTAAAGCACAACTAGACTTCATGATTTCCAAATTTCTAAGCTGTTATCTTGATCGTTCCACCAACTGGTTCTCACAACTTTATATTACTTGTTTTTAACCTGTTTATAAATGATTCAGTGTTCAAAGTCAGTAGTGAGGTGTATCTAAAGAAAATAATGTAATTCAGTATAAGGAATGCACTGGACTGTAAGGAATGCAGTGTAAGTGATGCACATCAGAAAAAACAAATTCAATTTTCATTTATGTGACAATGAGGTCTAAGGTGGCAGTGACTGGTCAGGAAAAGATTTGGGGATTGCTAAATAAAAATAACTACAGTACTTAAAATATCTATAGTACTCAATGTGTGGCAGCAGTAAAAAGGCAAATTCTTTTATCAGAATCATTAAGAAAGGAAATGAAAATGGTTGTTGGAATTGGGTATGTCTAGTCTAATGAAAAGGACTGGGGTGACATGATAGCAATGTTCCAATATCTCAGGAGTTGCCACAAAGAAGAGGGGCTCAACCTATTGTCCAAGGTCCTTGAAGGCAGAACAAGAAGCAATGGATGGAAACTAATCAAGGAGACAAGCAACCTAGAACGAAGGACAAATTTCTAGATAGCTAGGACAATTATTCATTGGAACTTGCCTCCAGAAGTTGTGAATGCATCAAGACTTAATGTTTTTAAGAAAAAATTGAATAACCATTTGTCTAAAATGATATAGCATTTCCTGCCTGAGTAGGGGGTTGGACTAAAAGACCTCTAAGGTCCCTTCCAACTCTGTTATTCTGTTATTCTTAAAATAAAACGGCCAAATATTTGGCAGTTAATAAAGCCGCAAATAATTGTGGCTTTATGTACTTTAATAGTGCGCTTGGTATACTTTTGTTCCTGAATCCTAAAAGTGATATAGTATGGCTGAAAAAGATATAGAAGAAAGTAACAGAAATGATTAGGAATGATAGCAGTCCCCATATGAGAAAAGGCAAAGGGGTGGGAGATTTAGAAAAAAGTAGATTAGAGGAAAGGTTTAATGCATGTATATAAAACTAGACATGGCATAGGAAATGTGAATAGCATTGAGGTTTTTTTCTTTCTTCTCTTGCTATATAACTCAGAGTTACCCACTAAAGCTTATATGGAGAGATTCCAGACTGATAAGAGGATCTTCTTTGCACAATGCATAAATAAACTTCTATCTGATGTGGAGATGACCACCCACTGTATTGTTTTAAATTAGACAAATTAATGGTAGGTGTAGCTATCAATTTCTATTAGTCTTGATAGCTGTAAATTGCCACCTGGATCAAAGGTAGCAAATCTTAAATATCACCAGGTTGCCAGGATGCAACAATAGAAGGAGACTGTCACACTTGTGTCTTATGACTATCTGTTGACCAAAAGGCAACATAGAATGTTCGATTAGAATCCAGTAGGCTTTCTCTCATGTTCTTATGATCCAAGCAACACAAGCCTAGTAAATTTAGAATATAAGTGGAGGACACCAGAACCATAATGGAAGTGTCCTGTAGCATTCTTTTCTGGTGTTGTTAATTATCTTTTTGCAATCTGGAGGAAAGACATGTTTTACATAAATATTGTAAGATTTTCAGTGTCTTCTCTCCTAAATAGGTTTCAGTCATGTTTAGGAATGCTGAATTGTAGTGATAACATAATTCAGAAAATCCTGTGTTCAGGAGCCTTCCCATCCATGCCGTATACGTCATACTTTGATTAAGAAGACTAGCTGATTCATAAATTCAGTGCTAAAATTAATATGGAGCTTCAACTCTGCATTATGGTATATAAGGAACTCTCTCTCTCTCTCTCTCTCTCTCTCTCTCCTTGTTTACAGAGTTTCTACTTCTGGAATGAAAAAATGCACCAGCAAGTACCATGCAATGATTTCACCTCTTGACAGAAACCAAAGAGATTGAACTGAGACATGATACATCTGCTTTACGACTTTTAATTGCCTTTGTGTGACCCAGTTCATACCAAGCTCTCTCAAAGCAGAGGCCCTTGCTATGCCCCACTGGAATAAATCTCGATCAGAGATGCTCTGCTTAAGAAAACACCACCACCTAAAATAGCAGCACTATTTCTTCTTCACATAAATCTTGAAGTGCTTATGGGTGACCTGAGAAAGTGAGATGGTGAGAATTCCGCTGCCTGGTCAATGGTTTCTTAAAGTTTTTTGGGGAAAGAAGAAACCTATTACTAGACACAAGATGCCTCCAGTAATAAATTACAGGAACTTCCATCTGCAAATAGCTTTGGGGGCACAATTCTCATTCCCTTCAACAGATTAAGTCAACTGAAGATAGGGTTGCAGATGGCCATTTATTGCCATCTGCCAGATTGGTTCCCAGACTGTATGTCTTGATAAACTTGATAAATGAAGTCTTTAATAGTTTTTTAACCAGAGGAAAATGTAGGACTGGGTGTACCTGTATATCCCTAAATTTTATATCAATACTGAGCGTCAGGTAGCATTCATGCATTACATTGCATTGCATGGTATAGTTATTGTTTGAAAGGAAATGATGGTAGATCATACTTGTGATTATTAAAGTTTGTCACTTGGTTTATTTAAATTTGGTAAACTGGTAAAGAAAATGTTGGTAAATAATGAAGCAAAATTAATAGCAGCTGATAGGACTCAACAGGGAGTTTATTTAGGGTCCTTAAAACAAAAGGCTTCTCTTTAAAAATAGGAAGCCTTGTCAAAATTTACTCAGTTTTTAAAAGCAAATTATCAGTTGAGCAGAAAGGCTGCAGTTCAAGAAACTCAAGATGGGCATTTGATTGAGCACACAATTAAATGAGAATTGCATTTGATCTCAACTTCTGTTCTTAAACAGAATCTCTTTTTCTTTGTTTGCATTGATTAAGGATTTTTATCACCCAAAAGTAGGTTAATGCATCAGCCTGAGATGATACCTGATCCTGGGGCTGTCAATTCAAGGTTGCTTTGACACATAGGGAACAGGATGTAGGAAGCTAGTTTAGTTTATCCTTGATTGAAACTACTCTATGAAGTTTTGCCTGTAATACTTAGTTCTTGATGTGTGTAAAAAGGATGGTTCCTTTTTAAGTGTCTTTCTGAGTGACAATGCTCTCCAAAACAACTGAACGATTTTAATTTTAGTTCAGTTTAGCTTACATAGTGTAGTCTGAGCATTCATGTGGTAAAACTGGGCTTGTGTTGCATTTGTATCATATTGGTACAACAGACTGATACTGTTCATGCCATTAGCTGGGAAAGCTGCACATGGCATAGGGATTTATACTGGAAGTAATATAGCCCTGTATCTTGTGGAAAGAAAAACACATGAAAGAAAAATGCATGAAGTGAAATGAGAAGGCAAAAAAGATATGTCATGTGCCTCAGAGGTTCGGACCGGTTTAACCAAGTAGGTAGTAGGCCACTGGTGATGTCACGGAGTCGGTTCTGTTCCGTGGGTGCCGCCATCTTTTTAAAAATCAGTTTTTTTCCTTCTGCGCATGCTCAGAAGCCGAGTTTCTGGCACTGCGCATGTGTCACCATCTTGTTTTCTACCTTTTTTTCTGGAATTTTTCAGGGTTTTTTCCTAGTGTCCACGCGGCACGGGTGGCAGTGAATTGGTGGCGAGGTAAGTTAGAACACACCCCTGATGTACCTGTGAAACTATGATAAAAGAAACTAAAATAAAAAGTTAGTTTTAATCATAAATGACATGAATCAATCAGAAATTTACAAATTGGAGTCCATAGGTTGATGCGTGTTATGCTCATGTTAATGGAAGAATTATGAATGAATTTTGGGAAAAATTGAACAACATTCTGAATGAATGTGTTCCAATGTGTTTTTTTAAGAATGTATTAGCTAATGAATGAATGGATAGAAATAAAAAGTGTCATTTGTTAAGCCCCAAAAATATTCATAGAGGGTAGTGAGTGGACTAGAGAGAATAATAAATATTGAAGGAACAGGAAATAGCTATATATAAAAACATGCTTCTGTCCACTTGCCAATAGAACATCTTTATTGGTCAAGTATGATTGGACACACAAGGATTTTGTCTCCTGTGCATAAGGTCTCAGTATATATTCAAACAACAAAGTAATAAAATCATAAGGTACTAATAGGGGAAGGTAGTAGAAAAGATGAGAAGGATAATAGTAATACAGCCATACTATAGGGGTAAATATCATTAGACATAAGACAGTACTATAGTAATTACCGGTAGGTGTTCAGCAGAGTGAACACCTAACACATTTTCTATATAGCAGTGAGAGTTGGGCATGTCTAAATAGCCTAAAAGTTGAATGTAGAGGGAATGGGTTAACTGCATGGTAAAACAAGGAAAGACAGATCAAGAATGAATTGGGTGCTGAAGCAATGTGGATTGAATACAAAAGTTAGTAACCAATAATAAGGAAATACAATGAACTGTTTTGATCCAATAAAGAAGGAATGTGAGTCAAGTAAAAAAAGAAATATAGGAAGGAAGGAATTTAAGAAAAAATACTGTTATGGTGGGGAATGCAGTTGATGAGACCTTCAGAAAGTGAGAAATGAGTTTAAAGAACAAGAGACTCTGTATGGATATGGTATAAACAAGGATAGACAGAAAAAGAGATATAGTCAAAGGCTGGGTGCAATACATGTTTCATTCTATTTTTCTTACATCAGTTCTTACTTTCCTTAATCCTACTGTTTCTTAGGCATTTTCTACACTTTGCAGAAGGGAACAGTGTGCTGGGAAATATGTATATATGTATGATGCCAAGTATCCTGAGGCTACCCTTGGAGCAAAATTGTTAAGTTTCTGCAGCATGATTTTTAGCTTTTGGTGAACAGGTGAATTGAAGCTAAAGGTATGAGAAATACAATACATCCATTTCCACTCTAAAAATACCCCTTTTCCCAACCCTAAAATAAATCTGTACACACACACACACACACACACACACTCACAAACTTAGTTGGTCCTTAGTTGGTCTTAGTTTGATATCACTTACTCATTGGCCTCAAGGTGTTTTTTTTTACAGGTTAAACTGTAAATGCATTAATTACATGTATTTCTCTCTTTTCGTGTTTTGTAGCTCATTAAGTTACAACGGAGTGTGCAAGTTACTATATTAGGCAGTATCATTGGAGAGTTTGGAAGGATAGGGATCAAACTGATTGCTCTGGCAAGGAATTCCTGAGAGCTTTGAGAATGCTATGCAAGTAATCTGTGTCTGAACAAGTGGTTGCAATGGTTTTGTTTTTTGTTTTAAAAAAGCTTGTTGGAAACCTCTGCACAAATTTTGTCACTGAATTTCCCAGGAAATGTCATCCTGTTCTTTACAAGTCCATCATGCCTTTATTAGAGATGAAATAGAAAGTACGCTTTGTTCTGCACATGCAACAATTAAATTGTAGCTCAGAATTTTGGCTGAAACGAATTTGTATAATCTCAGTTGTTCTGAGTTTAAACTGTGGGAAATTTCTGAAGGGTCTTGTGACAGGCAAGCCTGCTGCATGTGTCTCTGCTCTTCTACACAGCCTAGGCAACAACACCCACAAATTGTGCCCTTTTTTCTCAGTCTCTTCATCCTCACCATCCTCTGAGTCACCACCAATTCTTCTCCCCCATTTTCTTAATAACTTTGTTTTCCTATTTCCCTACTTTTGCTATCCAATAGACACATCAAGATCTCTTAACCTCGTCCCATTTTCCCTTCACATTTCCCCTATCTCCCCACAATTCCAACCAACAATTTCAGCTGTATTTTTCATCAGCTTTCAAAGTATCTGCATTGTAACATTCACATCTTGGGTCTGGGTCCACATGGAACACCTGTAGTTTGATTGAGACACGGTCTACCTAAAAGGATTGTTCCTTGCATGGAACTTATCCATGAAATGTTTTGAACATCCTGAGTACTTATGTTTTTTTCCTCATGTTAGATGATGGGAGTTGGAGCTCTGACATTCACCTATAAAAGAATCGGAGTGAATTGGTATCACTTCCACTACGTAAACTAGACCAGGAAATAAATTCCACTAGAAGGCTAAAAATATTTTTATTGAGATTGACTATAATAACATAATCTTGCATGTCTGATTTTTCCGTATCCCTTCCTCCTTCTTATAGCAAATTGGGAAGGTGTTTGTTTGAGCTCTTTGGAATGTCATCTCATTCCAGATTTTTTTTAAAAAAATGCTTACCGTATTTTTTGGAGTATAAGCTGCACCTGAGTTTTTGGGGAGGAAAATGGGGGGGAAATCTGCCTGCCAGGTATTCATCTGGCTAGCGTCCTTAGTCTGGTCAGCTTCAGCACATTATTTTGTCCCTGGTTAGGGCTGAAAGAAAGCTTCTAAAGCACAGCTGATAGAAAGAAGCAATAAAAAAGCCTGCAAAGCCAGGAAGATTGTTAGCACCTGGTAAGGTTTGAAAAAAAAGTTCTTCAGAAGGAGTAGCAATGAAAAAAGCCTGCAAAGTCTTAGGGCAGGAAAAAAGGTTCTTCGGAGGGAGTAACAATGAAAAAAGCCTACAAAGATCACTTCACTCTTCACTCACCTCGTTAGGTCTAAAAAATAGCTTTGAAAAAGCTACATTCAGAGTATAAAACCCAAATTATCAGCCTCTTTTAGGGGGGAAAATAGGGTAAGCCTTTTTTGCCCAAGAACCCCCCCTCCTGCATAACACAACAGACACATACATGGGAACTTGGACTATGTTTGTAAAATTGATCAGGAAATACTTGCAAATTCCCTTTAAATTTAATCACAAAACACTGGAGTGTTTTCTTAGACATTCTATCACACGCTGGTTTTCTCATTTTGGGAATGTAATTTATACGATAGGAGATAGCAATGGGCAAGAAACTAAGTGTGATACTAGGTTGGTTTTGCTAAAATATGATTGATAGTAACTGAAGCGTCTTAAAAAGAACTTGTTTCCATTTCTCCTAAATACTTCCTAAATGTCATGTGCTATCTTAGGAGATATGATAAAAAAAATTAATGTGTTTATCCAAAGAAATGAAGTTTTTTCCCCTCCCCAATGTTATCTTTCCTGAATAAAAGCTATTCATTCCCTTTAATATAAAGGGATCAAGCATGATTCAGCTATCAAATATGTACTACAAGGCAATAGAAAAATATGCATATTTTAATGAGAGCCTGCACTAACCTTTCATCACAATGTTTGCTCTTTTTCTTGTTATGATATGTACAATGTGTCCTCAGTTTTAGTGGGTGACTTCTCTACCCTCTTTAATTTCTTAGTATGCATTTGATTATCGTACATACATATGAACCTGCCAAGCTGCCATGACTTTATTTTGTCTGTTGTTGTTTTGAGGTGCTACCTTCAAAAAGAGGAAAATGAAAGATCCAGCAAACTGCATGCCACTGATGTCTGTACCTGGAAAATTATAGAGATGTACTTGTAAATACCTTGAAACTAGTAGGATAACTCTCAAACATCAGCAAGGATCTGTGAAGAAGAAATCTTCCCATCTAATCTCATCTTAATTGGGTAATTTGTTTAAAAGATTGTGAGAATGCTGCAGACATATCTTGGCTTCAGCAACAGAATATTCCTTGACATCAAATGTAGATTGAATGGCAGGACACTTAAATGGATATATGGCTGACTTGAAAATTATGGTTGAAGAATATTAATCAATGGCTGTCAAATGAGTGTCACAATTATTAGTCGTGGATCTTCTAATGTACAAGATATACATTAATGGTTTGGATGATGGGATTAGGTGAGCATTGAGGCTAGACACACAATGTTCTTCCCTAGGAAACAAAAATCAAACATATTGCTTTAAAAAGGTGGCGTGGCAATAGTACTTGAGGCATGATTAGATTACCGGTACTTTATTCATGGTCAGAGACCAAACATCTTTTATACATTATCTACCATTAAAGTACAAGAAAAAGTAGTGAGGAAGGACAGACAATAGGAAAAAAAAACCTGAATGGTGTACTACAATTAGTGATGTAGGTCCAAAGGATATATGCAGAACTTTCTGCATCAGGATATTAGGCCACCTTTCCCTTTATCTGTATTCTGCCATTTAGTGAAATTATTTTCCTTTAAACAAGCATTTGATATTAGGTTTTCATCTGTTCACTGGTTTTAGCTTGTAAATATATTTTGGTAATTTTAATGCTTTGGTTTCTGAACCACAGAATGTTAAAATAATATAACTGAATTCTGAATTCAGTTTCGTTATTAAATTTTATTCCAATGTTGAATATACTCAGCACATTGGGGCAATCAGCTATTTTTAGGTACTCATTGTTGACTTAAGTTGATTTGGCTATGGTCCAAGTCCAACATTATGTGGGCAGGCATCCACTCATATAATTGGAGTTTCCCTTTTCTTCATCTTTCCTGAACCCTTTTGGAGCCACAACTTTTGAAGCAGAAAGGGGGAAGACAGGAAGAAACCGCATGTAATTTGAGTGTTTTCATTGCTACAACATTCTTTGCCTGGAGTGGTTGGGTTTTCCTATCCAGTGAGAGGAGTTGGTCTTACAAGGAAGAGGTGTGTGTGTGTGTCTAATCTCTAAAGCACCTGAGGGCAGGACAAGAAGTAACAGGTGGAAGATCGTTAAAGAGAGAACCAACCTAGGACTAGGGAAATATTTCATGGCAGTGTGAACAATTAATCAGTGGAACAACTTGCCCACAGAAATTGTGGGCATTCTAACACTGGAAGTTTTCAAGAAGTGATTGGACAACCATTTGTCCAGAATGGTATAAAGTCTCCTATTTAAGCAGGAGGTTGGACTTGAAGATTCCCAAGGTTCCTTCCAATCTTATTATTCTATATTCAGCAAGGGTGCGAAATTTACTCTATGGAAATCAGCTGTTCAGAATCTAAGATTATTCTTGAGACAAGTTTATTTGACTTGAGTATTTGCAACAATACAAATTGTAGTATAAAGAAACTACGGTTTTAGCACTACTCCTTGCTTAGTGAGACAAACGACGATGAGGAAATGTCCTGCAGATTCCTAGGGGTTCATGAAAGAATGAACATTGTGGTATGTACAACTCAACCCATCTCAATTTGTAATTTACTAAATTACAGTATAAAAATACTTTGTGACCACAGTTTCATCTAGAAAACTAGACTGTGGCTATTTTCCCCATTAAATAATAAATTAAAAGTACCCCATCACTTAAATTTTGACATCTTAGTATTCATTGAAGTGAAGCCAGAGTCAGTTCCAGGAGGGATATATACTCTTGTTATTAGGATATAAATCACATGTTTAATGTATGTGCCTGTAATTTTTTCAATGCAATTGCAAAATACAGTAAAAAGCTGATGTTTCAGAACAGGGAGGATATTCATAAAGTATTTTTTTAAATCATACTTCAAGACAAGCGTCTTTACCTTACTATACCCCCAATGGATTGTATTGCACCCTGATCGTGCACAACATTTTGAGAATTATCTCAAAACCAGGGTCCAACACATTTAGAGGGTAATTGGATTGTTACTCCATTGAGTTAAATCTTGGATGAGTGAATGTGAAGAAGACATAAAAGATGGACGCAGCCAGCATTTTTATTATTGACTTTTGCTGTATAGAAGACAGCAGACCCTTGGCTGACTGTACAGTCACAGAGTATTGAAAGGGAAAACTTTTATTTCAATTCCAGAAGTTGTTTTGAGGGAGGCGGGAGAGACAGAGAAAGAGGTACTTATAAATTAAAAAGTCTTTTCAGGAAACAACAAACCCATGTTGTCTGAAGGAGTTGTGCTATGCAATCTTGAGTGCCACCTACTGGTATTATAATACCTATTTACTGGAGTTGTTCCCAGAACCTTTTAACAAATTTATTTTCCCAGAAATTGGATTGGATTGTCTGACAGCTTTCTCTGTGATTTATGAAAGTGCTCAAATTGTTTTTTTTATTACTCTTATTCAGATCAAAACTCTTACTAAAAGAGTCTAAAAGACAAAAGAGTTCACTGAAAATATTTTAAGTTACTCCCATTGATTTAGTTTCAAATTTATCCCATTCTTCATTTTATTTTCCCATAAATCAATGTAATGTAATTTAAACAAAATTAAAGCAAAACAATATTACAAGCCACTCAAATACATATGACAGTACATAGTTGGAATGAAAATTAATATAAAAAAATATAAAAGGATTTCCAGTGTTGTAAAATGTTGTGTCCTCCTAATTTTATTTAAAACCACCGAACATTAAAATGCCTGAAGAAATGACCTGCCAACTTTCTGAAACTGGCCAGCCAGTCAGATCCTTAGGATTTTCCACCTCAACTCCTATAAAAAAAATCTTTGTTTTTCCATTGTTCAGGGGCCCTCTTTCTTCTAAAGCAGGCATCCAATGTTCATTGCAATAATCCTGATTCTTTTTTTCGATGTTGCGCTCATTTCTTTGGGGAAATCTTACATCTTTATTATCTTCCAATTTGGTAGTTCTAAAAGAACACAGGGTTGTGTTTTTATTTTAATGCTGCTTTATATTGACAAGAGTACTAAGAAAGTACATCCATAAGTGTTATGCTCTTGGGCTACACTATTCATAATATATAATCTTGATGATATGCAATTCCTCTTTCTTTTTCATGTGTATATTCATGGCATTCCTAAAAGGGGACTGAAAAAGATAATTTTAACTACAACTTAATATAATCTTGATGGGCAGACCAAGTATAGCTAATTGGAGCAGTGAGTGTGGCAGAGTGCAGATAATCTGTAAAGTATTGGATTGTGGGTCTGATACTGTCTGTGAAAGTAAAGCAGAAGTGATGGTTACCTTTTAGCAGTTCAGAAACAACAGTATTTTTCTCCCCATATTAGATTATCAAGATGTCATATAGTAGCATTATTGAAAGTGCTGTACTGCTTTGGGAACGATGGGTAGAAGGATCTGTGATAAATTTGGACAAACTTTTGTTAATGGATTCCTTTAAATATTCCTGAGTATTGACTCTGTGGGGCTGATGGGGACAATGTCTCCACCCTCTGGACAAATAAATAAATAAAGCAGATAGGTTGCTCTCTCGCATGAGTTCCACCATTTGTGACTTGGACTCATGTCATACTTGGGTTTCTTCAGAGAGCTCTCCATAGGTGTGTGTGTTTGTGTGAGGTGAAGGAAAGAATGGAGAGAGAGCATATGAGTATATAAGTGCCTGGATCTGGAAATGGTCAGTGTTTTCTTGAAAGAACAGGTTATATCAAGTCATCCAGTGAAGGCACTGATGCAGACCTTCATAATGGGACATTCCTTGAATTCAGCTGTTTTGAACAACTTCAGGCCTGTGTCCAACCTTCCCTTCCGAGGAAAGATGGTAAAGAACACACTAGGCTCCATTTTCATGGTGACCTGACAAAGTGAATTATTGGGATCTTTTCAGTCAGAGTTCAGGCCTGGCATGGTGGGATTCAAATAATTGAACAACCAGTTCTCTGCCTTAATGATTTCTTCCAACAGCCAGTTCACCAAACCGCTCAGAAAGTTAACAACCGGTTCTCCTGAAGTGGTGAGAACTGGCTGAATCCCACCACTGGATGGAAGCTACTTTGGTTGAGCTTTATTTGGGAGGGGGTGGGTTTCTGGGTCTCCTTGTCCTCCTTCTCAGTGCTGTATGATGCTATCAATCATAATATCTTTCTGGACTTTCTGTAAGTTTTGGGAATAGAGGTACTGTTTCTACTCAGTTTTAAGTGGCCAGTGCTATTTGGTGTTGATGAGGGATGAGGGATGAGAGGCCATTCCTTGTAGGGTATCACAGGGTTTGTTATTTTTACCCCTTTTTTAATATCTACACAAATCTGCTTGGGAAGATTATTCATCAATTTAGAGTGAAGAGACTGCTCTGAGGGTTACTAGGCCTTGGAGTGATATAAAACGATACAACATGGCTGCTCTATTTTACAACTAGTGGACATATGACTTCAGGAAGGAAGTGTGAAGGGTTGCTTTGCACTAACCTCTGTTCCAAAGAAGCATTCCTTCAAAGCTTTAAAACTTCTGAATTTTGCAGCTCTTTCAACTGGTTTTTACTTTCAAATCTGATTTTTAAATGATCTGAACTTATGAATTTGTATGGCATTTAAAAAAATGCATATCTGGCCTGGTTAATTGCCCTGGGAGCTTGACAAGGACTGAGAGAACCAAGTGCCAGCCCCTCTTGCTCTTTGTCCCATGCTTCGTTGCAGGATCTTGGCATCCATGGAATCCTGAATGCAAATTTACTACTGCTGGTACTCTTTGTGGATGCAATTTAAAGCCAGAGGATCTCAATAGTACCGTAGTAGAAAGAACAGACAAAAGTGTAGCATTGACCAGAAGACACCTGGTTATATTTTCTTCCACGTAATGAATTTCTGGACAGAGAATGAGTTTGGGCTTTAAGCCTTTTTCGCTTGCACTCTTCGGAGAAAGAACTGTAATTCATATCTTTATCTACAGCTTGAAAATGAACATCCTTCTATTCTTATCATAATGTTTCTGTTTTGTAAAACATTTTTGATCCTCAGCCATATCCCTCTTGGCAATTGCAGCCCAGTTTGGTTGTATGCTGCAATGGATTACCTTTGGACGTCTCCTTCTTTTCATGATTACATGGCAGAGGTTCTCTTAACCCGCCTATAAGCGGAGAGCCCTGCATGTTCTCTTCCAAATTAATTGATAGCAAAGGAAAATTCTGGTAAGTCAGCTTTAAAAATAACAGGAAAATCTGGTCAAAATATTATGTTCGCCCATTCAGATATAACCCTAGGAAATGATGCATCAAAGGAAGCAAGGGCTAGCCTACATACTCCACTGACAAGCTTGATGAAGCTGTGGTTGAAGAAGTCACAAATCCATCCTGCAGCGCAGGAGAAAACACAGCTGGCGGTACATGCTACTTTCTTTACAGAGGATGTAATAGCTCACATATATAGAAATATATAATCCATCTCTATATGCAGTTGGTTGTAGCTCAGAAAACCGGAGAGCTAAGAATAATCTATCACTTATTCTGAATAGGGGGAAAGTGATGCTAACCCTTTGCAAAACACCCCAAATAGCTTTTTGCAAGAACTGCATGTTCCCTGCAAAGCATGCTTGTTTTTATTTGTATCTCTATGCTATCTTGATAAGATCCCTGCATTCTCTGGGCTTTGTGCATAATCTTCAGCAGGCTTTTGGAGTGTACATACAAATTCAGAGGTATGCATATCATTGCAGCCTGGAAGTTGCAATAAATGACTGCAAAGCCTATCTTCTGCTGACTATAGGAGAGTCTATGCAAGGAAGGATGGAACATTGAGTTGTCTATAATTGTAAAAATAAAAAGGGGGTGGGCTGTTAAGTGCATGCATACATTAGATAGCTGTGTTTATGTTACACACTTAAATCATACTAGTTGAATATCTTGTGAACACATTTGCACAACATGCTAAGTTGTGTCAGTGTTAACTGTATTGTGGTTCAGTAGGTTGTACAAATTCATCCCATTTGGTTAGAGGATTCACTATAGTATTTGACCTAGAAAATGGATGATTTCAGTAACCAGAGTGTATTGTGTCAAGGAATCTTGCTACTCTGAGCACATGTCTACTTAGTATAGCATTCTGCTTCTTGGATGACCAAAACTTCCTGAAAACCCATCAGTTTTCTAGAACATGTTCGGTTTGCCTCAGAACCTCGAAACTCTGTCTCGATAAACATTGATGGAGTTAGTTTTTCATGAATTAGTTTAAGATTCTATATCCATCAACAGGATGACAATACATCTTAGCTCATTTCTTATTTTCCCCCCAGGTGGTCTTCAGGTATTCAAAGTTTGAGTATTTCTAATTCAGACCAACACATTGCAAAGGAGATTCCCAGCAGTGTTAGATCATGCTAAGTCTCTCTGCCAGCACAAATTCTCTAAACGTAGTACTCCAGAGTGATCTGCTACATGTGTTATGGTTTCCAGTGGTGGAGGTCAGAATTCTTCACAAAACATGTTTTGTTTATGTTGGACAACAAACACAAAATAATTCAAAATTTGGGGATGGGGTGAAAAGTAGAGCCAATTCAAAAAGAAATGTAAGGTTTATCTGAGCTGGATGAAATAAGCTTGCTGGCCCCTTAGTAGAAAGTGAAGTTATTGGCAAGCTGGACTTTCTCAAAGCTTTCCTCAAAACTTTGAAGAGTGGATAGTTTTGCACTGAAGATCTTAAATCTTCAGACTTCTTTGTGTAAGCCACGAAAAAGAGGGAAATGCAAAATATTTCATATGGAAGGTGGCTTATGATAATCTATAATAATAAACTTCAAAGGTCATAACTAAATCAGAAGTTTGGAGCTGCAGTGATTGAAGAAGCACATTTCCTTGTTAAAGTTACATGACTTGGAACATTGGTTCCTTTCCCTGTTTTGACTGCACATTTATATATCTTTTGACAAGTTGCCAAGGTGAACTATCAAAAAGTACAGTCATCATGCTGTCCTTAGTTTAGTTTGTGAAACCATTTATAAAGAAATATGAACAAGCTACACATTTAAATTAATTTGAATCCCTAGAATTGTAAATGGGAAAAAATGCCTATATTTAATTTTGGATGATTTCTCTGTTCCCCATGTTCCATGTTATTCCAAAGTCTCTAACCTTTCAGAAAAGCTTCTTGTGATATGATATTATTGGGGATGGGGATAAGATGATTCCTTCCAGTGAATGTTTTTCTACTCATCATTTTCCCAGTGGCTAAAAACTAAGGTGAAGTCTAATACATTCAATAGTATGAATTCATGCTTTCTTTTAGCTCAGCATGAGCTGTTAACAGAAGAAGGACAATTTGAAGGAAATTACAGTTATTATATTTGCTATGAACCACTAGGAGGCACCACATGGCCAGTTTCATTCTTGTTGGAATTTGTCAGGCATAAGTAGGCCCCATATGTTAGGCATTTCATATTGCACATTCAACCAATAACGGTTGGTTGTTTTTCCTCAGTTCTGTATTCCTTTCCTCTGAATTTTCCATGGCACCTCCGCTTTTTATTTTCAAGTTTGGCTATCTCTGTATACAGGGTAGCCATTAGTTAAAGCTATTTGAGATTTTTTCTTACAGAAGCTCAGAACAGGGCTGCTGGTTATTACTATTTGTTCACCAAGATTAAAAAAAACAACAGTCAAAACAAGACTACAGATTGCTATTCCGTGGAATGTGGATAAAGCATGGAAATTCAAGGGAATATCATTTTATATTTCGGATCTGGCAGTGATAGATCCTTGTATTTTATGTAGTTTATGATATTTCAGTTCATCCTAATGAAGACTACTGAATCACATAGTGTGGTAGACTACAGAACATTTTGAGGGTTAAATATATGCTATATTATTTTTTATTTCATTCATGTGTTTATTACATTTCTGCACCACTTATCTCATCCAAGTGACTCTGGGCTGTGTACAACAAATTGTGTCACTGAAATCCATCTAATTATATTTTGGGTGAGAAATACAACATGGTGGGAATGGATACTTGGTTACCAGGAAGATTTCCTTAGAGGTTTCTCATTGCACCTGACAGTGCCTATCCACCTGACATTACACATTTTTGAAAATTCTTTAAATATTAATAATGGATAGCAAGTGTACTGCAAAACCAGGTACTAGCTTCCAGAATTATTTTTCAAATAGGTTCCATAAACTTTCTTTAAAATTTAAAAATAGTGATGGCTACAGACCAGTATTTTGTTATAAACACTATGATCCCCTCCCAGAAAAAAAGAAAGCCATACAGGCCTAGGATGACATGTCCTGGAGGGGTATTAGATAGGGCACTGGGAAATATTCAGATAAATTATGCTATGTCCACGGGAACAGGCACATTGCTCCAGCAAGCATCCATAACATCTCATAATGCCCACCAACTAAAAAGATGGGAGACTCCAGAATCTCTCTATGAATCCTCAAAGGAGACTGTGAGAGTCTGTAGACAGATTAGAATTACGTCTTCTCTTTCAATAACCCCCTTTGTTATTTTTAGATACAAGGATTTTGGGGGGAGAAGAGATGAATTACAGATATCAGTAAGTTGTAAATGCTGTTCCCTTTTATCAATGACGATTTGATCTGTTAATCATAAATTTTATTATGAAATATTTATATGTTTTTCAATGATGATATCAGAGTTCATATACCTTAATTCCAAGTATTTCTATATTGCTCAGATCAATCAACTTTTGGTGCTTTACAATAAACCTTCAGCAATCAGCCTCTTGTTGCCCAGTCAGAAAAGGCCATTTATACTATCTTAACAAAAAGCCAATTGAGAGGGTAGAATGGGTTGGATGCTAATACCTATTATATATGATGACTTATTTAGCACATTTATAAAACTGTCCATCTTCTAACCAATTCTGTACAAACTCTCAACCAAAAGTTAAAAAAACATGTAAAAACATTTTAAAACTAAAAACTAAACAGATTAAAACATTAGAAACAAAAAAAAACTTGGCATCCAATCAAACTTCTAATGGGTAATTATCCAATTCTATTTCAGTGCTTGGAGGAAAAGCCAGCTCTTCAAAGAGGTTAAAGGCCTGCTGAATTCAGGGGGCAATGTTCCATAAGGCAGAGATTACCACTGAAAAGGCAGGTTTCCTAGCTCACATCAGCTGATAGTATAGATAGATTTACTTCCTTTTTAAAGTGAAATGATATAGGTTTTTTTTCTGAGAAAAAAATATCTAAGGAGCTGAAAGAGGCCTACTCTGCTCATGGCTGCCAACTAGATGGCATGCATAAACGCACCAGTGTGCTTATCGTTTCTGTCCTAATATTCCCTTTTATCCGTATCCATTTCATGTATTCAAATCATGTTTATACTTATATATATATATATAGAATAGAAGCTAACTTAGAACAGCAGATTAAAAATACCTGATGATGGTAAATGTGATTTTACCGAAACGTTGTGCTAAT
>JANHFT010002144.1:146345-157796 GCA_032467955.1 Pseudoxenodon macrops
AAGAAGAGATTGGACAACCATTTGTCTGAAATGATATAGGGTTTCCTGCCTGAGCAGGGGGTTGGACTAGAAGACCTCCAAGGTCCCTCTCTTCCCCTCTCCTCTCCTCCCCTCCTGTCTCCTCTCCCTTCCTTCTCTATCACCACTGACCACAATTGTCTTCCATTGTGCCTTCGATCTTTGCACAAATCTTGTGATATTTCTACCGACTCTTAGTTCTAAGCGCTTCATTATCCAATCATGTGGCAGGGAGCCAAGTGCCTTTTTGTAATCAATCCAAGCTACTTCAGGTTGGCCTTCCTTGTCTTGCAGTTTTCCAAAACCATCTAACCAACCATAATAAGGACTCAATAGATGGACCAAATTGCCAAATCCAGTCTGAACATCTGGCTGACTGTGCAACAAACCAGTAATAATGTCCCCCAGTGAGGTACTACCTTGATGTGGTTGTAGCACTTTGTGTGCTCTGAGGAAGATGAGAGTATGCCAGAAGTTTAACCATGCCGGACAGGTTGCATCAGAGGTGCTGGATGAAGAATGTCTCTCCCATAAACAATATGATGAAATGTAGCTAGCAGAAACCTATTCCAGATTGATCATTGCCTGGGTCAACAAGGACAGCAGTAGATTCCTGGACATCTGGTGACAAGTGGGCTGCAAGATCCAGGACTGGGACAAACAAATGAACAACTTCTTCTGTGGCAAAAAAGGGGAAAAAAAGAAACAAAGGTACTACTATTAATAGATGTATAGGGTGCAATTCAGAGGTGGGTTCTGAATCTCCTGTTTCACTCAGGGGTGTGCTGCGGTCATGTGCATATGCAGTGCTTAAAAAACCAAGATGGCTGCACCTATGGTGCCACCAAAAGAACCATCTCGGGAGCGTGGCAGACCTGGGTCGCTAATGGTTCTACTGAACCAGGCCGCCAAGTTACTAACATTTTGGTAGAACCATTAGGAACCTACCTCTGGTGCAATTCCAAAACAGCTGGAGCACCATCGCATTTTGTCAGCATTGACAAAATCACCATTAGTCAATTGCAAAAGGTGACTTTACTTGAAGCCGATTATAACCTCTAACAATACTTTTAACACTTTTTTAAACAGTTTATTTATACATTTTAACTTTACATACATAAGTGCTTGGTTCACAGAACTTATGTATGTGCTTCTTGGTATTGCCTGGATCATTTTGCTTATATAATAATATTTTCCCCGCTCCTAATTTCTACCTCTATGATCCAACCACTTGTAAAACAAGTCCCATGTTCGAAAATACTCTGTATCTTCTCAAACACCTTTAACACTTTCCAATGGCAACAACTTCCTATCCCAGGTCCTTGGGAAGGACTGAAGACATGGATAAAAATGCCAAATCCAGTCTAAATATCTGGCTGACTGGGTAGACCGATCCCAATAATGCTATAATTTTAGATTGAAAGCCAGAGAGGGGAGATCTGTGCCTTATGCAGTCATTTCCAGTTTAAGCAAAAAATACGTTCCACTCTAGCTGATAAAACAACCCCAACCAGCGGGTGACTGGATTGCAGCATAGCCCACAACATTGCCTAATTCCAGCAATGCTTTGTTTCCTAGTCTGGCTAGAAGTAAGCAAGGTTCAACCGCAATAATACACGAGTAAACAATAGATACAAACTCAAGGTAAACAGCTCCAAACTCAATTGCAGAAAATACAATTTCAGCAACAGAGTGGTCAATGCCTGGAATGCTCTACCTGACTCCATTGTTACTTCTTCAAACCCTCATAGCTTCAATCTTAAACTGTCCACAGTGGACCTCACTCCATTCCTAAAAGGTCTGTAAGGGGCATGCATAAGCGTACCAGCGTGCCTACCATCCATGTCCTACTGTCCCCATTTATTTGTACTCATTTCATGTGCTCATGTCCATGTTTATACTTATACCTGTTATCTCGGACATGTTTGACAAACTAAATAAAATAAATAAATAAATAAAATGCCTAGGAAGGTACACTTGATGCTGCAATGTTTGATGTCTATATATGGTCCTTATCCAATAATCCTATTCATATGTGATCTACAGAAAATGTTGTTCTAGATAACAACAAAATTGTTCTTAAACATCAAGTATAAATCCAGGAAACCAATATACTATCAGCATATTTGATCATATTTGATCCTGCTTTCGAACCTTGGTAGAAAACTGGTTACTTCCACTCTGCACGACTGATGGGTTCCTTTGAGTCATCGTCATTGCTGCTAATATTGGAGCATGGAGAACAAACATGAATCATTCTGTGATCTCTCCCAGCTGACCAAAATGAGCTTGCAAAAAAACCCAACACCCCATCATTTGATAAGCACTTTGGAGAATTCTTTTTTTTAGTCACCTATACACATGACATACAACATTTTTAACATGTCTAATTATTTCCAATGAAATTGCCTACCATCAAAGCACAACAGAATACAGAATAGTCCTCGACGTATGACCACAATTGAGCTCCAGATGTCTGTTGTTAAGTGAGACATTTCTTAAGTGACTTTTGCCCCACTACTTTGGCATTTTGACAGTCTGACACTATCACTCTTTGCAAATTATTCTGAGCACATCAGTGAAAATAATAAACCAAACAGCATCTGCCTTCCATTCCAGAGATCAAGATAGTAAAATCTGTTGCATAAAGCTCAACTCTGGAACTAACTCTTCCAGTTGACAGCTCCAAAAAAGGCTGATTAGATTGTTAAAAAGTAATTGTTGTAGCTGTGCTTCCTATCAACGAAGCAAAACAATTAATTTTTCTAGAGAAGAAAGAGTGTGTAATGATCTGAGAGGAGGTTATTTTTGATCTCACTAAAAATGTAGATGAAAGAAAATGGGTTCAGGGAATTATTATCAGCATTATTGTTGAAAAGGATGTTTTACCTATTGGGTAGTTGCATTTTTACAGGTTTTTTTTAAAAATAAATGGCTACAGATGCACATAAAATTCCTCCAAAGCCAAACATTTTAGAATTCTCACATTGCAATACTGTATAGGAAGATATAAACAGACTTTGTTCTGCCAAATTAGTTTGACTGTCAGTCATGACGAGTATTTGGACTGTGAGATTGAGCACCTTTTCAGATCCAAAGCAGGAAAGGTGTTTCAGATCTGGAGCAAATGTACTTACTAGACATCTCTATTACTTCTTAAAGAAACTCTTTTTAATGGTTATCATGTTGGTACAAAACCAGTTACCTGAAGCATCCAGCAATTTCTTCCTTAAAGAGAGTAATTGAAAAGATCATATATTCAATCTGCAGTGCAGAATGCTACATGTAGGGGGACAGTTTTAGAAACTTCCTAACAGTGAGGACAATTAACCAGAGGAACAGCTTGCCTTCAGAAGTTGTGAGTGCTCCATCACTGGAAGTTTTTAAGAACACACTGGACTTATCTGAAATGGTATAGAGTCCCCTGCTTGAGCAAAGGGTTGGACTAGAAGACCTTGAAGGTCCTTTCCAGCTCTATTCTGATTGATTGATTGTCTTAACTGTAGTGATTTGCAAAAAAAAAGATTGTAAAATTGGGCAAGACTCACTTAACTTGCTTAGTAATGAAAATTCTGGTTGTAATTCTGGTTGTAAGACAAGGATTACCTATAATGACACTGTTGTGTTCTGTTGTATTCCCCTTAATCCCCTATGCATATCCTGATCGCCCATTAAGGGTGATTTCCCTCTATCCATCTGCATACAGTTTCATGCCCGTTGCTGGTTGGCTAACTAGCAATGGGGCTTACCAGCCAATGTAATTGTGTGCCTACAAGCCAGGGGAATCCCATAAAAGAGGGGTCCCCTGGCCCATAAGGCAGTCCGGATTCACTTGATACCTATGCCAATAAACCGAGAGCTGACTGTCACTCGACTCTTGTCTTACTCCTGCGCGATCTAACAGACACAATGCACGTAGGTTAATAAGTCATGCAGATGGGGAAATATGGACCCAGTTTCACCCCTATTCCAGATGCAAAAGCTACCTATGGAGAGTTTTCCAGAAAACATTCAAGCTATAACACAAGCTACTATCTCCAAAGGGCAGGATATTTATGACCTGATATTTCTGAAATTGGCCAGTTTGAATAAATTTGGTTCATGCCACTTAGGCACATGAATGGGACATTCCCCCTCCTTGCTGTGCTGGACAGGCAGATACAAATGTGAACCAAGGATTTCAGTGTGAGCCAGGAAAAGCAAATAGAATTTTGGGAGAGTAGTTTTAGTCCATCTTATTCTACCGATTTACAACTTATTTTTTCTTAGATCGATTAATTTTTTTTTAGTCGATTTTTCTTAGTCGATCCACATCATCTGAATAGGGCCAAAGTTATATACTTTGTCTCAATCCTTTGCAGGAAAAAAGACATATAAATGAAATAAATATTAGCTTTATGAAATAGTAAGATCCTTTAAAAAAAGATACAAAATAGTTTGGCCTACTACACACCATAGTTAGGATTGATTGGGGCCAAAGGAACGTTTTAATATTGCATACGCCAGTTATGATTTATTTATATTGGTGATAATTGCATTAAAAATGGCAGTACCTGCTGGGGAGCAGAGCTATGCTTTTAATGCTTCCCCTCCTCCCCACATCAGGTAGTTAAAGCTATACAACTGATTAATATTTCAAGAATAAGAAAGAGCAAGCCATTTAGCAGCTTCCATTTATTCTACACTTTAGTACTACCAAGAAGAGCAATGCTTGTTAATTCTGTATTTACACTTAAAACTGCCTTCTGAGAAAAAGAAATTAAATAGTTCTGCATGGCATTTCCACAGGTCAGAAGGATGTTTTCACTGAAGCAGTAAATTAGTCTCTGGCCATAAGTCCCCATTTATATCAAGACCTGGCTTTTTAAAATAGGCTTTCATTTTATGGATTTGAAAAGGGAACATTTTAGTGAAGCTCCTACAGAGTGATGATTTTTGGTTGCTAACTAAGAGCTGACATGTTTTCCTTTAATTTAAATTCCCTGGAATGTTGCCAAAGTGCACTTTCTGAGTGCAGTTTTAGGAATTTCCACTTGGTGGAGCTTTATGATTGAATTTTTAATATTTTATTACATTTAAATATTTGCAATGCAGATCGATGGGATAAACAAGAAAGAAAAGCTGTTTGTGAACATGTAATGGCAAATTGCTTGGATTTGTTTAGAAGCGCTACTCAGAGATGAAGCGATCTGATTTGGTTAAGTGAAAAACGTTTATTTTTAAAACATGACAGTTAAGCCTCTTCCCCCTCCCCCAGTATACATTATTTTTGATCTTCCATTGAACGAGAAAGACTAAATGCACTGTGGTTTCAAACATGATTCAAGTTCTTTGTGTTCGGCAAATATTCTATTAAAAACATCTTCAGGTTTATTAAACCTTCAAAAGAAAATAACAAAGCCGTTTCCACCTCCCCACTTCCTCTTTAGATGTCAACTTTAATGCTGTTCAAAGACTACCATATCACATAATTAAACAAATAGGTAGTAACTACGGTATTTTGGATGGAAGTTACAATTCTGAAACTGACCAAAGTCAAATTTAGTCTACATTTCCACCCCCTCAATAGCTGCAGGAGTTTATGAGAAAACCCAAATCAGGTCATAAAATGGTTGTTCTTCCCCATTTTGATTTGCTGGAGAGAACGATTATCTCTGATAGGTTTAGAGTAATACTTATCACTAGTGCTGAGGCTTACTGCATATCTGTTCCCTATGCTAAGCTTTGTGTTTTCTATTTTGAAACAAGTATGATCCAATTCTTCCTTAGACGTGTTGAGGAGTCTTTAGTAAGAGGCTAATGCATCCCATCAATTTAAGTCAGTTGGTCTTCATTTTCTGAATCAATTCTGTAAACATTTTGGGGGGAAATTGCTTTCTTGGGGTCAATTGTCCAATCCAATATAAATTTATTAGGAAAGTAACAGTTTCCTATTAAATTCTTTAAGGACACTCTTGAAAGACCTTATCTGAACCCTGGTGAGCAAACACAGATACACCAGCTAAGGTGCTGACCTTACATTGGGCAAAGCCAGGGACAATCTGTTATTGTGCTTCAAAACTCACTGGATTGTTGTTTTGAAATCCATTCTATCTCCTTCAGCCCAATTTGCCTCACGGGATTATTACAGCACTTTGCTGCTCACCGTTTCTCCGACAAACCCACATCATAAAGATTGGAATGGATCCAACATTACATACAGGTAGTCCTCGACCTACAAAACCACAAATGAGCCCAACATTTCTATTAAGGGAGACATTTGTTAACTGAATTTTGCCCCATTTTACGACTTTAATTGCTTCAGTTGTTAAGTGAATCTGGCTTCCCCATTGACTTTGCTTGTCAGAAGGTTGCAAAAGCTGATCACATGATCTTGGGACACAGCAACAGGCATAAACATGAACCAGCTGCCAAGCATCTGAATTTTGAGCTAATGATCACAGGGATGCTGGACCTGTCATAACTGTGAAAAATGATCATAAGTCATTTTTTCAGTGCTGTTGTAACTTTGAACGGTCACTAGATGAACTGTTGTAAGTCAAGGACTGCTTGTACTTTTCCTCAGTCCTTTGCAGGACTCTATTCTTCCCCCTAGTTACTACCCCCTATCACCAGGACTCCTGTTCGAAAGTATTTTTCATGACATCGTCATATAAAATTACATACATGTTCCCATTTCAAATCAATATACTTTTTCCATCAACACAAGCATCACCGATACATTTCTCCATAAACATATTAAAGAAGGAATGAGACAATACACATTCTTTAATTACCGTAATCCCTGCTCAGTTTTGGACTAATTTGCTAAGCATTATTTTATTCTCATGTATGATTTGTAAACTACGGCATACAAAACTTTTGCTAGACCAATTCTCGAATATAGCTCATCTGTCTGGAACTCGTACTGCATATTAGACATTAATACAATTGAATGAGTCAAGAGATATTTCAAGAGAAGCGTCCTTCACTCCTCTGCTCACCACAGAATACCTTATGCCACCAGACTTGAAATTCTGGGCTTAGACAACTTAGAACTTCGCTGTCTTTGATCTGATCTAAGTGTAGTACATAAAATCATCTGCTACAATGTCCTACCTGTCAATGAATACTTCATCTTCAACCACAACAATACACAAACACACAATAGATACAAACTTATCGTAAACAGCTGCAAACTTGATTGCGGAAAATATGATTTCAGTAACAGATTTGTCAATGCCTGGAATGCACTACCTGACTCTGGGGTTTCCTTCCTCCCCAAAACTTTAACCTTAGAGTCTCCATTCCTAAGAGGTCTTTAAGGGGTGTGTATAAGCGCACCGACATGCCTACCGTCCCTCTCCTAATATTATATCTGTTATATAATAACATGCTTGACGAAATAAATAAAATGAAATAAATAAAATAAAATTTGCTTCCATTATATGCTTCTCTTATCACAAGCGGCAACTAACAATTCAACTTTTTATTTCTGGAAAAACATTCCCTAATTCAACCTTATTTATTTTCACTACACCAACACACATACAGTAAAGAAATGTACAGTAAATCTGGTGTGTGCGCATCCCCTTTTTGGCATGAAACCACTCTGCATTTCCCAGAGTTTGCTTGCTGTCACCTCTAATTCCATTCAACCAGAATTCTTCCAAAAGTCTTCCCAAGCATACTTAACTAATCCCCTTGGACTTTTTGCATTTATTCTTGCTACCTTGCCTTTTGTACAGGGGAACAATAACAGCATTCTTTCCATTGTCAGCAGATTCAGCCTTCACACAGCATAAACAACACACATCTATTATTTTAACATTTCTCCAATTGCACTATTTTCATAGACTTTTTTTAGGTATAGGTGGGCCCCAGGTTGTTGCAGATTGATAACCCTATAGTCATGAAATTTTTCACCATCTTGGCAGCAGTAATTACTTCTTTTTTCACTATTTGTTGTCTTCAGTGCTAGCATTGATAGCTTTTGTTTCAAGTTTGTCTTGATTCCCGTACAAATCTGTTAAGTATTCTTTCTGGTATTTTCTGATTCCAGTTCTGCTGAAGGGTCCCTATTTAATTGTCTTCACCTACTTACACAATAGTACTTCAATTCTGTAAACATCACTCCGTGTTTCCTCTCTTTGAGTAATGCATTTTTATAATCCTCTTCTTGTGTTATTAATTGTACAAGATCTTTGTCTCATCCTAATTTCTACAGAAATCATTCCCATACTGTTTTTTTTTTACTCAGTCTCCTTTTCTTTGTCTTTCTATTTAGTTTCTCTTACTTCCTTCAAGTGTAACCCTACATTCTACTGAGTTAATTATAACTTAATTCTTTTTTCCTCTGTTTCATACAGCTACGAGGTTAGTCTGTTTTATAATATTTACCTTATATAACTCATATTTTCACTTTGTGCAGTTGGTCATTCTTTTGTTATTTTTCTCCCCTTCCCTTTTCTTATGCATATTTCCCCTAAGATCTTGGCACTACTGAATATGGGTCAGTTCCACATTCAGAATCTCTCATCACGCATGTACCCTTCACTCATACTCTTAAACTTTCATCATCAACCATCAAAGCCATCATGATTTTGATGCATTTATTTTGAAGGAATACATTTCTTCTCAGCAATATTCAAAGAAATTTTCTGCTTTCATTAGAATGACCAGAAACCAGCAGGGTGTTTTGTTGTTGTTGTTGTTGTTGTCTATGTTGTTGATTTAAAAAAAATGTTTGATTCACCAAAGATTGACTTGAAAAATAGACAGCCTTATAAATCTGATAGATCAGAGCTTCCTAAATATTTTGCTCTGAGGATCCTTTAGCATTTTTAAAATTAAGGGGGACACCAAATGAACCTTTGTTTGTATGGCTTTTATTTACATATTAATTTTTTTACATTTTATTTACATATCATAAATTAAAAATGAGGCACAATTGTAGAATATTTACTTAGCGCATCAGGTAAAAGTAACAATATCATACCCATTGGATATTAATAAAAATGTTTTGACAAGTTAAAAATAATGGGAAAGAGTGACGTTATTTTAATTTTTTACAAATATCTTCAATATCTGGCAAATAATTTTCATTTCACAGATCTCTGAGAAAGTCTTGGTGGACTCCTAGAGGTACTTGGACCACATTTTTAGAAACATTGTGATAAATACAAATATTGTATTGCATGTTCTGCCCCTTTGAGTCATGTGTTCAATGTTGCAACAAAGATATAAAAAGGGGGTAGGAATTGCATCAAGATAATGCAATGTTGCTGACATCAGTTTCACCTCCTTGACCCTATAGATTCTTTTCCTTTTGCTTAAACCATAAAAAAACCCAGACATAAACAAATTCTCAGCAAGCCATCACAATTCTTATTCATTCTTGGGTGTCCAGTTGGTCCAATAATTTTCCTGTACCCTCTCATCTTGCTGTCATCCATCTTTTCAGGTCACTTAACAGAATAATTTTCAAATTGTATTCATTTAGACTGTTGCACAGTTTTTCACAATACATAACCCTGATTCTTCCATTATTATCATGAACCGGGACATTATAGGGTCAGTCTCCAGTCTATGGAGTATTACTTTTATATGTCTGACAACAACTTAGATTACATGGTTTCATTCAATTAAGCATACTGTCATTTCCTCTTTCTCTTAGTGTCATAAATACACAACATGATTTAATAACTTAACTTTTAATTCTTTCATTTCATTTGTTAATTCATGCTCTTTATTCCTTACTCTTCTTCTGAGTTGCCACCAACCTTATGCTGTGATTTTCATCAGATCGGACCATAAGTCAACTGATGCTTTCACAGTATCTAGTTGTATCCATACCACATGAAAAATTAGTCGCTAACACTAAAGATAGTTGGTCACTTTTTGGCACATTTGCGCCAGTATGCTGCAAGCACTAGCACTTTTTAGCAATTCACTTTTACTCCAAGCATATTTATAGTTGGAGCTTGACTCTCTGATGTGGAATCTACTTTGCAGATCAAAATATTATTGTCTACATCACATCAGCTCAGAGAGAAATGGCATGGAGTAAACTGATTGTGCCCCAGGATTCATTTTGCAAAGAAAAAAACATTGAAAGAATTCAAACTTCCTGCAATCTCTTTTTAGGATTTCTTTAACTTCTTTGTCATTCAGTGGTCCAGCTATCTCCATGTTCTAAAGTCCCATTGCATATTGCATATATAGTACAATGGTGCCAATTGTGTCATGATGCAAACATTTGACTAAAACGCTTCTTCATATCTTAACACTAAATAAAATTTCATTAGATCAAAAGCTTTTTAAGAAAAGGACCAAGTCAGATAATTCTGATGCATTGTTTTTGTAATAGTAAAATCAATGATAATCCCTGTTTGTTGTAGTCTGTGCATATACCATGTTGTTAGTGTCATTTAGCATCTCATACTGCAGCTCTCATAGTTTCAGTTGCTTAACCAGAATTATGGGTATATGATCCCAGAATGCCGGCTGCATTTGGGAACTAAGCTGGCTTAGTTGCAATAAACTTTTATTTCATTATTTATTTACTAATTATTAATAACTTATTATGATTTGTTGCATAGTCAGCAAGATATTTAGACTGGATTTGGCATTTTTATCCATTTATCGAGTCCTTCCCAAAGAGCTGGGATAGGCAGATGTTGTTATTTGATGGTATTAAAGATATTATTGCAGGATGTAAGCTGTTGCAAGTAAATCTGCTTTTTGCAATTGACCGGTGGTAATTTTGTCTATGTCTATGATTTTCAAGTGGTGCAGCAGATGTTTTGGGATTGCACCCAATGTGCTATTAATATTGCTACTGTTGGTATTATCTTCATGGGTGGGTTTTTTTTTGTTGCCACAGTTAAGATCTTTGTATTTTATGGTTTTCTCCCGTTCTTGTTCTTCTCTTCTGCCATCTCCATGTATTTATTTATTTGTTTATTTATTTACTTTATTTTATTTACTTTACTTTATTTAATAAAGTTTATATGGCTGCCCAGTAACTCTGATCTTTGGAAAATATTGCCAGATCCACTTTTTTCGTTTTTCTTATTGACAATCGTTAAGTCTGGATAGAAGAATAGCAGAAGCTTGCCTGTTTGAACTCTAAAGTCCCAGACCACTTCAGCATCTTCATTTTCTATTCTTTTATCTGTTTCATGGTCCCACCGGTACTTTCTTGCAGGAAAAGTTTATTTCGCACAGATATTCCATTGCACCACTCTTGCTACTTCGTCATGTCTTGTCACTGGGCTGCTTTCATAACCCAGTAAAATATAGTACAGTTCAAAATAATAATACAATAATAATACTACAAATAAATAAATACTACTACTAAGAATACCACTACAAAACACACACACACTCACTCTCTCTCTCTCTCTCTCTCTCTCTCTCTCTCTCTCACACACACACACACACACACACACA
>JANHFT010002144.1:168067-178585 GCA_032467955.1 Pseudoxenodon macrops
AAATTCCTTGTGTGTCCAATCACACTTGGCCAATAAAGAATTCTATTCTATTCTATTCTATTCTATTCTATTCTAATCTATTCTATTCTATTCTATTCTATTCTATTCTATGATGTCATCTAGATGGATTGTGACTGTATTTTGCTTGGTGAAAATTTTGGAAGTTGCAGTCTCATCACATTTGGAGGGCATTAGTCTGGACGGGGGAGGAAGAGAAGGATCGAAGAATACATGAGGGAGCCGAAGATATGAATGAACATATCAAATCTGACTCCCTTCTTCTGTGCAAATTCTTGTTCTGCCTTCATATTGAAAAGCAGGTAACATTGCCTTGGATTGTAAAGTTAAAAGCATTTTATTTCTGACTTCAGAAGTTTTCCCTGAACAAAAGGCCAGTTTATCCTTTCAGAAAACTTAGTCCTTCACTTTCTTTTATCTCTGTTTCAATCCAGTGTATATTAGAAGGAAAGAAAGATCTAAGATCAACATTTAATGCTAAATTTATCCAGGTCGAGAAATCTTTCTCCTGCATATCTTTGTGGAAATTATAAAATACTGCTAAGCATCTTAACTGAACTTGATCTGGAACATAGACAACAAATAGATATTTGTAAAAGTCCCTTGACCCTTATTGAAAAATCAATCACTGGTATTGTCCATGAAGTAATCATGAGGAATACAACTGACAGAAAAGGCTGCAATTTTCTGGACACTTAATTTATCTTTCATCACAGTAAAATTTAGCCCATTGCCTCTAAAGATATAGAACTGAAACTTCTGTTACTTTAGGTCAATTCTGAACCTTTCGGTTGTGAAGTAAAATGATCATTCTTTTAGGGACAGCCCAGTACAAAATACAAAAGCAAAGAACTTTGCTATTAGACCTTTGGTCTAATAGTTCTCAATTTAATGGGCAAGAGAGATTTGGTGGGGTGTGTGTGTCAGAACAACTTCCTGATATAAATAGGCTTATTTTTTATTTGTGTGGAGCTGTCTTTATCAGTGATGGGTCCTAGTGCTAAAAATGGACTAAAATTAAGGCGTATACTCAGTATTAGGAAGATCGGGTGGATTAATGGCATTTGTGCAAGTTTCATGTTTGAGTTCCAGGAAAGAGAGGAAAGGTGGAAGCAAAATTGGATGGGAGAGTAGGCAATGTACTGGTCAAATGACCTACTGAGATATTAGTTGAATAGGGAAAGAAGAAAGAGGAAAGATCCTGGGTCCTTCCCCCTTTTCCTGGCTCCTGTCAAAACCATTGCTTCTCTACTGAAATGACAGTGTGTGGAAATATGTGTGGTTCTTCGACAGTCCTTAACATTGACAGGCAGAATGATGTCCTATATTTGTAAATACTTGTAGTCAAACTCTAGGAAGGAAAAGAAGAAAGGGGCCTACAGAAGGACACACTTTTCCTGAGTTATCTGTTAAATCAAACTTTTCTGTAATAGTTTTTCAAGACAAAGAGTATTAGTTCATTCTTTAAAACCAACTCAGTGAAGTGCATTCAAAGAACATAGACACTGGCAAAAATACAATTTAAGATTGTATTAAGACTGTTGAATCAAGTTTACTTAATGTATCCTGAGAATCCCAGTGCTGCCTTCTTTTTATGTTCTTGAACCTGACCCAAACACCTGAATAGTAGAGGAGGAATTTCTGTGTAATGACATTCCAAAATTTGGACATCATTCTTTCTTGCCAATAGGACTTCAAATACCGAAAGAGATACAAGATAACTTGTCCAGATGATCTCAGAAAGATTAGACTCTATGTAATATTGGCTGCAGTAGAATTTCATCTTCATGAGAGTTCCTGATTCTAAAAAATGACTGAGGGGCTCCCTCTTAATTAGCATTTAGTTATCATTAGCTCAATATTCTCCTATAATAGTATGTATTATCTGAGATATGGAGTAATATCTAAAATAGATAGATGCTTGTTTTCTGTAGAACTTCAATCAGTACCAGGCCATTTACTTAACATGAGCTGCTTATTGGTGCCCTTCACTGGGGTAAAAAATAAAATAAAAATAGAACATCCACTAGTCTTGAACTGGTGGAAAGTACTTCTCTGAGTGTGGAAAGCATTAATTCCTTTGTAGTTGCATTTTCTCTTTGATTGATTAGGTCTTTTTAAAAATATTTTATAACAATCAAAGTATTCCTAAGAAATAGTTGTATAGGTGATGGAAGGACCTTTTTATTTAATTGTCCTTCTGGTGGGAAATAACCCTTTTATAAGAGGAAATATTGTTTTTCTCTTGCATTGAATCCTTATGCTAAAATCACCTATACTGATGCCATTGCAGACATTTTAGCTATGAGATTTTGGTGGGTTTTCAACTTAATAATTATTTTAAGTTGTGCAACTAATTTAAATCTCAATGCTTAACTTTATATAAAACTTAAAAACCAATACCAGTCCCTTCTGATTTTATTTTCCATGCATGTCTGGGCAACTGAGACACTCATCAGCTTTTTCACACCTTCTGGCAATTAAACAAATTAAATATGTTGCTACCGTAGAAAAAAGGGCTGATAAATCCACTAGGTTAACAATTGCTCTCAAGCCATCTGTTGACAACTATAATAGGCATTGTTCTTCAGCTATTTGATCACATGAAGTTCCAATAATTAGTTCCAATAATTGGACAAGTTTATCAAGAACTATTTCAGAAGAATAATAAAGTTGAGAGTGATCAAGATTGATCAGTGAAGCTGTGAAAGCAAAGAATAATCACTATGTGTTTTCAGTCTTCTTTCCACTAACTTTGTGGTTTCTCCCATTATCAACATTTAGAAAATACATTTTGAAAGCAATAATGTCTCTTTTTCAGTTCTTTGGAATGGCCCACTAAGAGAAGCCTGCTACATTCTTCCTGTTTTCAAAATCATTGTCCAGCTGTTTTCCAAAGTTCTGGGGGAGAGAGGGAGTTGTTGCCAGATTTTTAAACAAGAAATGGATGTGTAGATGCAAACTCAGCCAGGCAGTTCCCTGGATGTTCTTGAGCTCAACATTGTTTTTCAGCCTAATGCGGGGGTGTCAAACTCACATCATCATGGCGGCATCATATGACATATTGGGATTTTTCCCTCTTCACTAAACCGTGTGTGGGTGTGGCCAGCATGTGATGCATCCGGCCTACAGGCCGGGAGTTTGACAGTCCTGGCCTAACTTATCGTACAGGAAGTATGTATATAAGTCAAGGAGAGGACAGTCACACATGTATGTACATAATTTTCCCTCTTCTTTTCTTGATCCATTAATTCCTTCCTTCTTTAAAACAGAATATATTCTTCTTTGGCATTATTTGTTGCTCACTAATTAACATAATAGCTGAGTAATGGAATCCAAGACATTGCCATTTTTCAAATGGGGAACTAAGACTCAGAGAACAGGATTGATTACAATCTATCATATCCAGTGGTGAGATTCAAATAATTTAACAACTGGTTCTCTGCCCTAATTATTTCTTCCAACAACCAGTTCACCAAACTGCTCAGAAAATTAACAACCGGTTCTCCCGAAGTGGTGCGAACTGGCTGAATCCCACCACTGCTTACAACCAGTCCTCACACAACCAACAGAACATCTCCACAGTCACATGATCATAACTTGGTTGCTTGGCATCCCGTATGCATTGACAGTGATTGCAGCTTGTCCTGTGGGTCACCATTTGGGACTTTCCCAGGTGGCTACTGGCCAACAAAGTCAATGGGAAAAAGCAGGATTCGCTTAAAGACTGCATGATTCACTTAACAGACATGGCACAAAGGTTGTATAATTGGGCATGACTCGCATCAAAACCGCCATGCTTAACAACAGGAATTCTGGTCTCAATTGTGGCCGTAAGTCAAGGACTATCTGTACAGTACTTTTTCAATCTTGACCAAATATTTACCTTTTTAAAATTTTGAAGGATAAAAATCTAATAATAATATTGATTTTTATTATATTAGCTCTATGTTGCTCAGAGTGGTTCACGATGGGAACTGCCCACAAGCCCATTAAAATAAATAAAATAATGAAGGAATGATCAATCACCTATAGATATTTAACATAGATTATTATACTTGGCTCTAATTGTAACAATTGCTTATTACTACTTTGGTTTATCAAACATGTATCATATGAACTATCAGAAGAGAAACAATTAACTGCATTTTGGGCTAGAAAAATGCAGAAATACAATTAAATGCTTACATGTATGGCTTCATTTCATTTTGAAAAGCCAATGTTTAAAAAATATGCAGCCTAATTTTACAGCTTAGAAAAAGTATGAACCTTGTTGACTTTCAGACAATTGATGTTTACAATTTAGTTCAGATATATCTGATCACACATTCCTCCCAACAATTATACAGGTGTAATATCATTTTTTGAATATACCTATTTCACTTTATATGTAACCCAGGTGGTTTACAACAATTTAATAGAGTGCAGTATAGTAATATTAGAGGTACTGTCTAACAATATTTCTATCAGGATACAATACTATCAAGATAAACCTTGGTATATTGACTATTCAAGTCAATCAGTGAGAATAATAGTTATTAGAAACTTAGAGTTGAATATGAACTATATTTGGTTTTTTTCCCTTTAGCAACAATACAATTTTTAAAAAACATTTTCTTAATTTATTGATTACAAAATTCAGGATTTATATATATGTTTGATGATTGTGAGGACTTGATCTATAATCAATATCCACTTCATCATTTGAATTCTTTTTTAATCATATTTGATTTTACTATAAGTACATAAAGCAATTTCTTTCTGGAGGAAAAATATTAGTAAAATAGTAATAGCAGAATGTTTGAGGCATTCTTCTTTGTATGTATCAGAGATCAATGCTATTGTGGTGTCTGTTTATACTTTATATTATATATTACTGGTAAATCTTCCTTTGTTAAAATGCTGATAATCAATTATGAATACATTAATGATGTAATGGAGCATAAATGAATCTTACTCTAATATCATATAATGTGCTGAAATTAATTTTCTCCATTCAAGCAATAAAATTGGATTTTCAGAACAAACTGAATCATAAACTAATGCTGTTTTCTGGATTTGCATAAGATAAATGTATGCAAAAACTAGGAATCTACAATTTAGGTTAATATGCTGTGCAAATTCAATTTTTATGTCTTGGAACAAAATGGGATTTTTCCTATTATAAACATGTTAAGCCATGATTTGTATAATGATGGTTTATTAAATAGGTAAATAGATCACCTTTGATTAGATTAATAGAACATGCCAAACAATAAACATGATTTTATCTAGAACAGCTAAAAACCATGGTGGCATAGATACAGTAAAATCCCTCCCATGTTCTCTAAGACCAAGATTTTAGTACTAATTCAAATCAGGTAACTACAAGTTTTTGCTTCTTTAATTTACTAGTACAAAATTACACCTGTGAATCATGCTTCAATCTGAAAATATGATGTGTCAGAATCAGAATACATTTTTGATGAGGCTTCTCTGAAAACAGCAATCCAGTATGCATCATAGTGATAACTATGATGTGCAGTGATTATTACACATATAATCCCCCTTTCAAAACATTGTTCATTACAACCAATCACAGTCCGGTATGCAAATAAGCTAGATAGGTCAGGTAAAGGAACAGCTATTTCACGTCTTAAGGTAGCATGGAAGACAAAACTGAATTAGATCAAAAGGTAAGTTGGAATCATAGTTTCGCTATAAGTAAGGGAAGGACTTGGAATTTTAGGCCAAAAATGGCTGAAAATTAGAATGATACTTTTCAGATCTGATCAGATTTTAGCCCCAACCTCCTTGCTGTTCTATGCCCCCAATTTCCTTGAACTGTGACTGATGAAAAATTGCAGATGCAATAATTTCGTATTTTGATTGATGTTACAAAGGTCTAATAATTCATAACCAATAATATATTCATCTTCCTTAGGTCAAGAAATATTGATTATTGTTACTGCCAGATTTGTCAAAACTTTTATCTTGGATAACGGAAAAACCATTTTGTTAAGAAAACTAATCTAATCTGCCAAACTAAACATCCAACTTGCTAGCAAAATGTAAGCTTCCTGGTTTATAGGTCCCCAGAATCAAGTATATCTATGAGGATCCTCCAGCTTGCCATGGTGGATAATATTGAGGTCTGCTGCTGATTTATACCACAGTTGGTAAAAATGAGATCCCAGAACAGTGTGCTATTCCTGGAGTGGCAAAGCTTCTTCAAAAGTTGCCATCAAGTTGTAATCTTCAAATTGAGAGAAAATAAATACTTGTACAGGTAATCCTCGGTTTATGACCATTACGTTCAGCGACTGTTTGAAGTTACAGTGATGCTGAATGAAGGGACTCACGACCAGTCACCAAAGTTATAGGCGTTGCAATGCCCCAATGTTCAAATTTTGGGCCCTTGGCAGCCCACCCTCACGACAGTAAGGTACTTCAACTCCTCCTACCCACTTATTTCCCCTGCCCTTTTGCCCCCTTGCACTCCATGGCTCCTATCAACCTAGCTGACCTTCGCCATCTTCTTGCTTCATTGCTGACCGAACATACTGGCCTGGCCTTTTGAGAGACCGTTGCTGGCTGCAAGAGTCTTTTTTTCCCCTCAGGTGCTCAGTGGTTTACTTGTGAGACCTGAGGAAATGGCCTCACGTGGCCAGCAATTGTCTCACCAACAGCCAAGGTGGGGTCAGTCTTAGCAGCAGTGGGAGCAGAGGCGGGTTCCTTCCGGTTCTATAGAGTAGGTAGTAACTCCACGGTGTCGTCACGGAGATGGTTCTGTCGGTGGCTCCGTGGGCACCGCCATCTTGGATTTTTTTTTTAAATAGTCTTTATTGGATTTTATACATTAAAAATCACCCCCTCAATCGGAGGTGAGGAACAATAAAATAGAACGTACATAAACATAAACATACAATCATAACAAAAACATTAAACAAACATAGAAAACATGGTTCCATCTCTTCCAACTGGGTAGTTATCACCAGACGTGATTTTATGAATGGTTATACAACTGTCATAAAGAACGTCATTATAGTCATTAAGCAAATCACATGCTTCTTAAGTGAACCGAGCATATCCAGTGAGTATTTCTGCTGGAAAATAACAAAAAGCATTGCAAATTGCAGTTAAGTGACTGCAAGACACTGCAATCCTCAGAAAATTATTAATGTTGTTCATTTCAGGATAACATTCCAGTTTTCAAATGTTTTTGCCAAAAAAGTTTAACAAACACAAGGAGGAGGAGGAAAATTATATGTGCTAGAAACAAGTCATAATCTCTATGCCAGAAAAAAAGTCCTAGCTAGGCAAAAGACGACAAAAGGGCCAAATATTCTTAATCAATTCTTACTAAAACCAGGAATACCACCAAAATTCTTCTTTAACATTATCTTAGTAGTGGGGGAAAAAATCTAAGGAAATATTAAGAATCCTTTTTCTTTGTAAGGATGCTTGGAATGGTAATTTTCAAGAAATTGCTTTGTTCCAGTCTGCATATGTTCCAAGCTTATTTTGGTTTTAAACAATATATTGTGCAATGTGCCACAATTAGATTGGGCCTGAAAACTGTAAATCCAATTGCCTTTTGAAAAAGCAGCTTTGGGACAACCATGACCTGGATGACTGAGAATCTCCATAGACATTTAGTTCAAAATTATATTTTGAGATTTGCATCTACCAGTACTTTACATGCAGTTATATTCCATCACGTTCCCTAAGCTTGGGGGCTGGGGACATTGTTGCAGTCATCATCAACAAGAACAACAAGAACTAATGGGGGGGGAAGGAATTCTAAATCTTTTACTAGAGCAAAAACGCTTTTGAAGCCCCACCAGGGAGCCACTTATAGTTATTCTGGACAAGTAAAAACAGATCACTATCCCTCCAGATCATATCTGTGCATAACAAAGTTGGTAAACTTCCTTAAAATGAAAGGTTTGTGTTCTCCCTGGGAGGTAATCCTTAACACAGAAAAGATAATCCAGATAATGCTGTGCTGAGTTCTTCATTTCCCTTAATTTAACACAGGAAGGATGGAGACAAATTGAAGAGAAATTGCTGGAACTGAGGGAGGAGGGGTTAGGAGGTAAGAATTTCCTCCAAAATTCTTAAGGGACACCAAGAAGGGCAATCCATCTTATGTAGTATTGCTGGAAGGGAATTGTGTGCCGACAATTATTATTATGGTTTTCATATCTTGAGATACATGTACACATTAATTAGTGTAACACTTGCCTAACATTTTTCATCATGGCCTCAGCAGCTTCAGCCTATACTTTTGCTCAGATAATATAATGGATAGCAATTCATTATTATAATTCAATTTACCCCAAATTTTCTCAGTTCCACGATATTTCCATTCCTTTTTTCATGCATACCATGCAAATTGATTATCTAACCTAATTTTTCAGGGTTTTTATAGTGCATGGTCATCATCTCTTCTTCGAGTTTCAATTAGTCCTTTCTTTCTCTCCCTGGCCTGCCTGATCTAACATTGAATGACACCCACCCCCAAAACAAATTCCCCCGGGCCCCTTCACAGTGGCAAAACTCACAAAAGTGAGTTCTGTACAACATCCTAAGGCTGCTTGACTCTCACTTCAAAACTAGCTAACAATAAAGTTGGGTTAAAAATTGCTGTCCAGATGTCAACCAACTCAGATAAACAGGCTAAAAGCAAGCAACAGTCCAATCAAGGAACCACCAAGTTCACTCTGACTAACACTTACAGGGCAAGCCGCTAGTATATAAAATGAGAGTGAACCCCACTCCCTGCTATCACTGATGATGTTACCTAATTTGATAATGAAATGTCTGCAAGAAAATAGTCAAGCTCAGGGAGCACCAAGGTTGACACTGCAGATGTCAATCTACAGTATATTTCAGTTTTGGCAATGATGTTGTCAAGGTATTCTGTTCAGATATTTACCACATCCTCTGACTGGTAAATTCCTCTGTTCTTTCATTCTTCGACTGATCTTGAGAAAGCAAACACCAGTAATTCTCATTTCCATATGTTAGCCTTTGAGAACATGAGGTTTCTATTAATGAATCTTTGGTATGAGCCTGCCTGTACTGACGCCTCCTGTTACTATCTTCCTGTCTTGTACATCCATACAGATTAAACCTCCCTCTCTGTGTGTGTACCATCATCATAGCCCTTTTATTCCCAGGTCTCTGTCATGAGAACGCATCCTCATCAATCTCCTACTCCCAGGAGCCCTAAGTAATGTAGCATACATAGTAGTCCCCTGCCTTGTTTCTTCAAATTGTTGGTCTCTTTGTTTTCAACTGATGCCTGTTCATGTCTGAGGAATATCCCTTCGTTGCACAAAAGCGTCCATCATTTTCATTGATCCCAAGAACAGCAATAATAAATTACTCATCACTCTCTTTCAGAATTTGGAGAAGCAGCCAGCATTCCTAAATCTCAGAATTTTGAATTAGCCCATGGGAACTTCCTGGCCCTTTTAACATGCAAGATCCTGCACATTTCCCCTGCCTCTTGTTTCTCAGTTCTTCATCATCCATTGCAATTAGTCCACCGCATGGCAGGTTTGCCTTCTGTGTGTGAGCAGAAGCAGGATCCAAATTGACTGCCCAAGGCATGGAAAAGCTGAACCAATCAGCAGAATTTTCCTTGCCCTCCTCCTTCCCTCAAACTTTAGAGGTTTCAATATTCCACTCTGGACTTTTCCAGTGGCTAGTAGCCCAAACTATTCTAGACAGATAGAAAGGAGCTGTAGCAATAGCAAAGCAAATAGAAGAGTTTGGAATGACCTGAGAGTTTGTCTTCAATGTTTTGATAATGCAGGTGGGCTGGGTCTATTATTATTAATTGCATTATGGTGAGAGTGGAATTTTGGATACATTCTAAACTGGTAATTTCCTGTCTCCTCATTCTCACACCGCTCAAAATTATTTTAGATTTTTTTACTGTGTGATCCTTATCAGGAAGTAATCAAACAGACTGCATTGCTATCGTTATTACTCAATAAAAATTTAATTGAGAACCGGGTAATATAGTAAAGACCATGAGTTTTAATCCCATTTTAGACACAAAACCTGCTGGGTGATTTTGGCCAGTCACTCGTTTTTTTATCTCTAAGAAGATAGGGCAAGCTTGTCACACATTCCAGCTCCTGTTGACCCAGCAGTTTGAAAGTGGACAATCACGAGTAGATAGATGGGTATCACTTAATGGGAACATGAAAGCAGCCTCCAACTGGGCATTCTCAGGCAACGAAGATACCACCAGTTGATCCTTTTATTATGGAAGCTTTCTTGTGCTTCTGACACAGAGGTATAGTATACATCCTTTAAAAACAGGCAATGGCAAACCACTTCTGAAAAATGTTGTCAAGAAAAATGTCCAGGCAGTTACCAAGAGTAAAAAGAAACTGACTCACAGTCACCCATACACAGACACAGACACAGAGAGAGAGAGAGAGAGAGAGAGAGAGAGAGAGAAAGAGAGAGAGATAGATAGAGAGAGAGAGAGAGAGAGAA